>JAGFPH010000350.1:201704-219857 GCA_018207615.1 Philaenus spumarius
CCTTGGCAGTGGTCGCTTGTTGGTTACGTATTTATTCTATTCTTATTACTTTATAATTATGAGAAGAAGTAGAAAAACTTTTTTATATAATAGAAAGATAAAGTGTAGAAACGGTGGATTTTTTTTAATTATTATTATGAAAAACAGCAATTTTTAAAACACATTTTTGTTTGTTGTTGCATGAATTAAAATCTTATTTTATCTGAGATTTTAGGGTTCTGAACAAGAGAACAAAAAAGAACCTTACGCTATCTGACTTTTTGTCTACGTATTTTTCTCGTTTTACAATTAAAGAGAAATAATAAAGAAACACGATGCATTTGGTTTTTATTTAAGAAGATTCTTGTCGGAAAATTGTTATAAAATATTTCCTTTAATGTAATATTATACGCAAACTAAACATATTTTAGCTGTATAACAATGTTCATTTTCTACAAAAGAATCGTCTAGAATGTAGTTTACTTTCACTAAAACGTAAAATGGTCAAATAATTGTTTTCTACGATTTATCTATCGTTAAGATAATCTACGAAAATATTAAAGACACTACCCCCACCCCCACAACCCCGCTTTGCGACGCCATGTTTGACTAGGGAGAACTAATGGACCATTACTGGCAGCCGTGAGTGTTATATCTCAGAAATATTGGGAAGGTGACAGTCAAAGTAATGTGAGGTTAAAGGCGTTTCAAATTGCGAATTCTGTTTACCTATTATAGTTAAGCTTTACTACATTTAGGCACACAACGTACACACATAGGTACTTTTTTGTAAAAAACCAAAATTCAAAAGGAGTTTTTGAAAGAAACACTGGAGTCTATAAAATAACTTGAGGAGATTGTTATTGTTTTTACATAGGACAAACCGGTAGGCACTTTGGGTACGTTTTAAGGAACATTTTTACCCAACAGAACGTCATCAACATAAAATCCAATTAAGCACGTCATTTAATTGTTACCCATAAGTAGGCCAATGTTGCTTTTAAGACTAATTTTACACCCTTACATATACGTAAAAAAGGGCAAATACATGGTCGCCGTGATGGTACTTGAGATGTATAAATCACTAGCTGACCCGTATGGCGTTGCCCGTGGTAGTTGGTATTTTCAGTCTTTTTAACGTAATTGTATTCTTTTTAAGTGTTCAGTCAGTCAGTGGTATTTGGCTTTTATATAAATAGATCTTAAATAATAAAAGCACTATTGTCATAATAATAAAAGATCTGAAATTATAATTTTAGTAACTTTGATCCCCAAAAACCCCTCCTAAAATTTCGAAATTTTTCATACCCTTTCTTAGTGAGCACCTATGGCTCTAGAGGAAGCTACATACCAAATTTCATTTCAATCCGTTCGGTAGTTTTTGAGAAATCGTGATGAGTGAGTGAGTGGTATTTCGCTTTTATATATAATTATACTAGCTGACCCGTACGGCGATGCCCGTGGGGTTGGTATTTTCAGTCTTTTTAACATAATTGTATTCTTTATAAGTGTTCAGTCAGTGAGTGGTATTTGGCTTTTATATATTATATAGATCTCAAATAATAAAAGCACTATTGTCATAATAATAAAAGATCTGAAATTATGATTTTAGTAACTTTGATCTCCCCAAACCCCTCCTAAAATTTCTAAATTGTTCAAACCCTTTCTTAGAGAGCACCTATGGCCCTAGAGGAAGCTGCATACCAAATTTCATTTCAATCCATTCTGTAGTTTTGAAGAAATCGTGATTTAATAACTTTGATCCCCCCAAACCCCCCTAAAATTTCGAATTTTTTGAAACCCTTTCTTAACGAGCGCCTATGGCCCTAGAAGAAGCTACATACCAAATTTCATTCCAATCTGTTCGATAATTTTGGAGAAATCGTGATTTAGTCATTTTTATCCCCCAAACACCCCTAAAATTTCCAATTTTTTAAAACCGTTTTTTAGTGAACACTTATGGTCTTAGAGGAAGCTACATACCAAATTTAATTCCAATCCGTTCGGTAGTTTTGAAGAAATCGTGATTTAATAACTTTGATCCCCCCAAAACCCCCCTAAAATTTCGAATTTTTTCAAACCCATTTTGAGTGAGCACCTATGGCCCTAGATGAAGCTACATACCAAATTTCATTTCAATCCGTTCGGTAGTTTTTTAGAAATCGTGATGAGTGTGTCAGTGGGTTTTCGCTTTTATATATATAGAAGATAGATTTAAGTTAAACAAACTCGAACTTTTAAACGAAAAACTCATTTTTCAGTCAAAGTCGCCGTACGACACAGCCATGAGAATCAAGATAAGGAAGTAAATAAGCGGGGTTATAACATACTTTCCGCAGTCTTCCTTCGAACGTCGAGGTTCACCGCTGAATGTTTGTGTAATGTAATGTACATGTTTTTAGTGTTTAATGTTTGACGATCTAAAATGAGTGAAGATCTGATGATGGGACATAAGCCCCGAAACGTGAAAATAAAATAAAAGTCTCAGTCAGAGTAAATACTTTATAACTTACTAATCGTATCGTTGAATTTGATACTTATACTCGAAAATAAGTTTTAAATCATTTTATATTACTAGAATGTGAAGAGCGTCTGATCTCAAACCACATTAGAGTAGGACATACATTCATTGGAAACTCTACTTGATTCAATTGAGTTGTATTTTATCGCAAATATTCGAAAACCTTTAAATAGGTACTTATCTTTTAGGCTGAGGGTAGTAATAAAGGGCTAAAACTCGTTAGCGGTAGCATTGTATTTGGATAACCTAATAGAACTCTGATCCAATGCAATATTTCGTTCCACTGGAAATTCGACGATAGTGGCGCTATCTATTGGGGAAACGACGGAAGCTGTGTGAAATACCAATGCTACCAATGATTTCTCCCTAGCGCTACCTCGCGGCGCGATCATGCACTATTTTCCCGACAACCTAATTTTCGCCACACTGCTGCCGTATGGATGGAAGATCTATTTATTATTTCATGATCTATGGTGGTAGGTACTAAAATATTTTTTAATTGTTTAAAAAAAGTTACTTAGTCTATTTACAGCTGCAACTTTACAACAGGAGAATAGTTTTACATGCAGCCATGGGTTCTGTAATGACAACCGATTCTTTTCATCGGTTACTTGTACTGGTTACTTTAGTGTAGGTCGAACATTCAGTGGAAACTACGTGATTCAATTAACGCTCTGCAGGAGTGAACAAATATTTCTGAGTTGACTGAAGCTCTCCGAATGGCAGAGCTGTACACTACTAGCATTGAGTTTGTGTGCGTTTCATTCTTCCGCCAGCAAATATAGGGCAGTTTTCTTAATGACGGAAACTAGAGGTTTACAAAGGTATCCCTGACTGCAAACGTACTGAAATGCACATGCGAGACAATTTATGTCAGTATGTGTCATTACATGCATGCCAAGGGTTCTGTAAAGACAGCCGACTCTTTTCACGGTTACTTGTAGCAGTTACCTGCAGCTGTTTTTTGCACCAGTTACTTGTACCGTATACCTGTACCAAAACCTGAACTTAAAACTAATCTATCATTCGTATGAAAATTAATTTCATAATTATTGCACTTGAAGTTAGTGATCTGCCAGAATATGAATAATTCGACCACACAGCTGGACCGCTAACGTGAGTTGAGCAAATTTCCAAAATTAAGTTTATATGCCTATGGTTTCAACCAACAATTTGCTAAATAGGTCTGTCTACTCACGAAGGCGTTGAACAGCTGTCTGTGTGTAGAATATATTAGTAGAATTTGTTTCCTCCTAGTGGCCTCGCGAGTTTGCATCACTTGGCCTTGAACCGGGTACTTTTATTTTATTTTACGTTTTGGTCGATTTTGGATTAACCAAGCGGGCTATAAGGTCGCGTAAAAAAACAATATATGCAGAATAACATCATACATTTATATTTTTAGAAAAAACTCTAAAAAAATTCCTTTTCGTTGTAAAAATCTAAAAAAATAGTTGCTTCCGGTCAAAAAACGTGATTCCGATTGTTGGTTTTTTTTTGGCTAACGAACTCGTCCGATCTACGTAGACAACCATTATGTGTACCAAATTTTAACCAAATCGGGCTTAAAATGCGGCCACTAAAGTACGAACACATAAATATATATGAATTTTGACACCCCAAAACGTGTTCTGGGGACAATGATCAGTGCTCATTTGCTACTCCCGACCTTGGGTCTCACTATAAGGGCCACTGCTTTAGCTCATTTTTCCTATGGAAATTCGCTAATATTTCGACCACACAGCTGAAAAGCTGACTTGAGTTGAGAGAATTTCCATAATGGAGGTTTTATATTTTAGGGTTTCAACCAACTATTTGGGAAATTTATCTACTCATGAATGCGCTAAATAGCTGCCCGTGCGTACAAAATATATTAGTAGAATTTGTTTGCACCAAAACCTCCAGCTTCGACTCACGCTCCGTTTCGTTCCACTCGCAGCGGAAAAACTAGCAGAACTTGAACCTCGACCTTGCGGTCTCGGGTTATGGACTCATTCGCTTCGC
Organism: Philaenus spumarius; assembly: GCA_018207615.1. NCBI lineage: Eukaryota > Metazoa > Arthropoda > Insecta > Hemiptera > Aphrophoridae > Philaenus > Philaenus spumarius. The sequence goes on from JAGFPH010000350.1 coordinate 206,209, forward strand.
TCGCAGAGTACAAACTCGGCCGTCGACCTCGGATCAGAAGACCTAGGTAAAATAATCCACGTGTAGAGGGTACGCTGCGATATTTTATGTTATGATCTACTTCGGGGGATTTTGGGGGACCTATAAAGTCACGTAAAAAGAACTAAAAATGTACAGAATAATGCCTACATTTATTTTTGTAGATCAATTCTAAAAAAAGTTTCATTGTGAAAAATGTCAAAAGGTAGTTACTTCCAGTCACAAAACGTGGTTTGTCATAACAAATACGTCATTTTTAATGACACCCCAAAACGTTTTCTGGGGGGTTAAAATCGGTGCTCATTTACTGCTCCCGACCTTAGGTCACGTTCCTATTGGAATTCGCTAGTAAAAATTCACACACAAATGTTAACTCTGCATGTAAAACAACGTAAAATCTAAATTCATTTAATTATTTTGTTTGTCGCCATTCCAACTAATAAATTGATATAATATTACAACTTACGGTCACCAGTAGTCAGTCATAATATTGTTTCAAATGACGGAAGTTTCGGCGATTCAGACATCATCAACAGCAACAAGACTGTAATCATGGACAAATTACGTTAAAATAAACTTTACAATTTTTCAATGATAATAAAAACCGAACTGCAACTATCTGCTCACATGTTCCAACAAGAATTTACTTTCAATAAATTCTAATTAAGAATGGAACGTTCTTCAACTACTAGTCATATTTCTTGTATTCCTTATTCGGAACAGAAAATGCATTTATTAAACACCAGGGCACCTACTGCTCGAATCCATCGTTAACCCCAGCGGCGACACATGGCGGAGCGAATGTAAATAGATTATTATATACTTTGATAATTTCATGAGAATTACGACTGACCGGAGACCAATACATATTTAATGTAAAGAGGGTAATAATACCTTCCGTTTATCTATCCTGAATAACTGTGTAAAATTCTGTAGGGCCTACATTCATCTGAACTCTTTAGTTTTCTCTTCACTTTAGTGTGTTCTAAAATAAATAAAGTTCAATGGGTGACAGAATACGAAAAGCTGTAGTTTGTTACATACAGTATCTTAGGTTAACCAATGCACAATTTTTGATCATTTTGGTTTTTTCGAAATTTTGGGGCAAAATTTCGGGGAGGGAAGCCCCCGAGTACTTAGGTTTGCTTAGTGTTATCCCATACAAGCCTTAGGTTAGGTTCAACAGATTCCACAAAAAAACACACGCAAACAAATTATTTTTCTCGCTACACTGTCGCCCATTCTGCTGGTGTTGCTAGAAGAAGAAGGAAAAAGGAAAAAACACCGTGAAACTGTTGGTATCTGCAACATTGGTATCTGCAAAGAAGCGTTTTGCCTAGTAATTACTACTAACTTTAAATTAACTAAATTAACGATTATAAAAATTATCTAAGGACGGACGATAACGCATTAAAAATTTTACTGAGCAAAGTTGCTTCTCTCATTGGAAAACAGACACATTCTTGAGAGAAGCAATATCACCGCATGTGGGACTGATTGCGACTTATCTGTTCCTGGCAACTGGCAAACAAAAACATCAGATCCTTGAAATACTAAAGGCACAGAACATACACATCATTTGCTGAAGCCTCCTACTTTCTTCAACTCCTTGCGAAAACGGATCATAGATTATTTATTTGCTTCACTACGCTATCACATGTTGCATCAGGCTCGAGAGAATTCAGATTTTCAATAAAAAAATTGTACGCTGCCGCGTTTTTAACACGCGGTTGGACTAAAATACGCATGTGGTATCCCAATGCTCGAGAAGAGACTGGTACCTGTCTATAAATACTAAAAGCTAATCTTTTTTTTTTTGAGACCGTTCATCGCAATTTTTTTACAAAATAGGACGGCAACTGAACACAATGTACTATACACCGTGTGACTGCGCAGGTCACACATGATTGGTTTAACTGAGCCGTTGATCACGTGTGACGTCATGTCTGAGCGATAAACTGAGAAAAATGCGCAGTTCTGGCCGATTTTTACGCAGGCTTTTGGCCTGCGTGAGAGACTCTACTTTGCTGTGTTCTCAGTTAAACGAACAGTTTGCACAGCCTTGTTGACCGAGCGAAGCGAAGTCTTCGTTTTAGCTCGACCGTTCGGCATTTCGTCTTTGTGTCTGTCTGTCTATCTCACGATTACGTCCAAACGCCTTGACCGATTTTGATGTTTTTTTGCATGAATGTTCCTTATTCCTAGGCCAAGCGATGTATATATACAGTTTTTTTTTCCATTTTTCATTTTTAACCCCTTAAATAAAATAAAAATGGCGGCCACCGTTTCTCTAAGCTTTTTTCCAAAGCCAGTTTGTGGCTTAACCGTAAGTCGAATTTAAAAACTAATAGAATTGTAGCAAATTTGATTTTCAACAAAATTGTATTCTTGATTTTTTTCCGTATCTCTAACGGTAAGCTCACAAAATAGCCGTAAACTTCAATCTGTTAAAAATCGTCCAAGTTTTTGTATTTCAACCATGTTTTTATACGTTTATTATAAACCAATTCAAAAGTGTTCCGAAGTTTTTTTGTAGATAAAGGTTCAAAGAATTCATGTATGCCGGTAAAAAAATGATTGAAGTAAAATTAACAAAGTTATTAGCTCAAGCATGATCAGTAACGAAAGGAAAAAGTTCAACTTAAGGCCTACATAAAAAGTGGTAAACATTTTTTGTAATTTCTTTCATAAAAGTAAAAAAGTTTCGTAATTTAGTTCTAAATAGAACTTAATAAAAATATTTATCAATTTCAAATTTCTTATTTTGAAAACACCAGTTTTTATGTTCGTACTACAAGATTGCTGACAAAACTAGGCCTATTTTGAATAGTAATTTAGGAATATATCCTTTGGCCAAAAATCATATATTATTATAAGAAAGTGTACATAATAAATCAAACAATTGAACTGTATACTTGTAAATTATCATTGTAAATTTCATAAAAGTATTTGGCTTAGCTTTACTTGAATTACATAATGAGATGAAACAAATGAAACCTCGCGGCGATAAAGGACATACAAAAAATTACCGTTGGACACCGTGGGAAGTGTTGGTACATGGGTTGAGATCACTATCAGTATCACGACGCTTTAACGTCGTTTGTTTTCATTATTTCTAATATTTGAATATGATATGGAAGTTATCTGTAAATACATTGTTAAGTTTTAGTTATTTAAGTATGTAAATATTGAATTCTATGTTTTCCCTCTATAACACGATATTAGCTCCCTTACGCATTATTAACCTAAATAAAACACAATGCCCCCTAAAAGAAAATCTTTAGCAGTTAAAGCTCAAGAAAAGAAAAAAACGAGAACTAGAAACCCCGGAATCGCGGGAATTGCAAAATAATATTTCACTGGCTAAACCTTCTGCTTACTTCCTTACTGGCACACTATTTTTAACCTAAGCTCAAAACCACATTTGTTACTTCAACGCGTGAGGTCTACTGTTGACTGAACTACTAGACTAGTCTTTTCTAGCGTTCACGGCGCCTTTTCTTCCGCTTATTTTCTTCTTCAAGCAGCACGGCTGCAATTACAAGACACACTGCTGCTTTTTTTATTTTTTTTTTTTAAATCACTCATTGTCGAAAATATACATTCACAGCAGACTGTGACTAAACTGCACAATAAAACTGAGAAATCTGAGGAGAAAACTAAAGTAGCCCTCACACCACACAGTTCGCTCAATTGTGCAGTTTTATTTACACAGATAAACAGCGCAGTTAAACTGATCTTGTGAACCCTTGATCGAAGGTCCGAATATAACACACTTTGTATCTGTGTGAAACCCGGTCTAGACACAGATTATCGCGCAGACATGACGTCACACGTGATAAACTGGCCACATAAACGGAATGTGTGACAGAAATCGGAATGTCGTCAATAAATAACTTTTTGTCTCATCTCTAACATACCTTAGAAGTACCTTTTGTTTTCTCCTTTTTTATTTGCGGTTATGCGTGATGAAGCGTGTATGTATTTGTGTAGTTGGCTTTATGTTTTTGTATGCAAAGGTTAATGTTTTTTTAAAGTTATAAATTGTAATTTGTTATTTGTTTATGTATGTAGATATAAGTGTTTTTATGTGTTGTATTTTAGTTATGAGCAATTTTAACGTTGGAAATAAATATAAACAAATAAGTAAGAATTTCTCTTGAAAAAAAATCTCTTTATTTTTTTCTAAAAACTCTTCCTTTTCGAGATATTAGCAACTTTATGTCGATTTATTTCAACACGTTTAGTGTCGCCATTTTGTTTTGGGTGGTCCGATTTTTATTTTCTTTATGTCATTTTCCTACTCTTAAATAGACCTTTAAAATGAGGTATCACTGACCATACTTCCCATTTAAAAATTTTGAGTTGCCCCCAAAATCCCCCATTTTTAGGGGACACTCAAAACTTCCGATTGCTGCAAAAGATACTTTGGGCTAAGTTAGTATCGTTCCCCAAGGGATATTTGTTTTTTTTTTACAAGTTAAAGGGAGGCATGGGACTTTTAAGACAACTGGTATATTTAGTGAACAAGAAACCAGCACTACAGGTAAAAGTCATGAATAATTATTTACATTTTAAAATTCTTTAAAAATAATTTCCAGATGCATTCAGATGACATACCTAAGCCTCAGAATTGATTTCCGGACTCATAGACATCGAAAAAGATCGAAACCCCGATTGTATGAATTTAAAGGTTTTCCCCAATTTTGCTTTATGAGTTGACAAAATTTCACAATCAGCTCAATTTAGAGAAAAATTGGTGTTTTTAAACTTAGGTATTGATGCTCTACAACTTTTAGGGAGGAGGGTAGTGATAAAATTTGATGTTGGAAAGTTACAGCACATTGAAAATGGGTAAAACACAGTTTTTGGCAAAGTTGGAAAAATTTCCTTTTTTTTGGATCCCCATAAAAATCGAACTACTGGACTAATTTTGAACTTTGTTTTTTTTAATCAACGCGAAATTGTGTCCTACAAAATCGTCAATATGCAGGGTGCTCCACTATTTTAAATGAAGTATAGGCGCGCGACATCTGCCGGGAGAAGTGCGAGTTAATGTAGTGGAAGTCTATTGCTTTACGGCAAGCTGTGTTGTATTATTTTATGACCGATTATTTCAGCAATTACACTTTATTGTTTGTTTTACGACTTAAAGTAGACGAGACATCGTATTACTTCAGTGTTCGAGTTCAAAACGTATGTGTATAAATACAGGGTATTTGAAAAGTCAGTCAAAATAACCAAAGAAAGGAAAATCTCATTACTATAATTAATTATTTCTTTTACAATTTTTTAAATTTTCCTTTTAAAATTTGAAAAATACTAATTGTAACTAACGACCTAAACATTGTTAATTAACGTGATTAGAGAAATGAAATAATTTGACAACGCAGCGTGAGTTGAACGAATTTCCAAAATTAGTTAATACGTTCAACCGTAGAACTATTAATGCTAACGTTTTTCCGAAGTCAAGCCATTTCGGTAAGTGTGCAAGCATATTTTAAAAAATTCGCCAAATATATCAATTATAAACCAATCCAAAAGTGTTCCAAAGCTTTTTTGTAGAGAAAGGTTCAAAGAATTTATTTATGACAATAAAATAATGATCGATGTAAACTTTACAAAGTTATTAGCTCAAGAAACAAAAATGTTTAGTAACAAAAGGAAAACGTTCAACTTTAGGCCTACTTAAAAAGTAGTAAACATTTTTTGTATTCTTTTCTTAAATGTAAAACAATGTTCGTAATTTAGTTCTGAATAGAACTGTATAAAAATATTTATCAATTTAAAATTTCTTATTTTGAAAACACCAGTTTTTATGTTCCTGCAACAAGGCTTCTAACAAAACCGGCCTAGTTTAAATAGTAATTTAGGAATATATCCTTTGCCCAAAAATGAAATATTATTTTAAGAAAGTGGAGAATAATTCAAAGAATTGAACACTTGTAAATTATTATTTCATAAAAGTATTTGATTTAGCTTTACTTGAATCATAGGCGTTGCTCCACGTGCCCCCTCCCCAAAATTGTACAGTGTATCTAAATTAAACATTAGTTTATGTTTGTGGCGAATACACTAATAATTTAATGTCTACTATTTTGTAAAGTTCTTCCTCTTTTTATAAGTCGTTTTTTAACTACTTTGTTTATTTTACCTTATTCAGGTTAACGTTAAAATTATTTTCCAATTTAATCGTTATTACATGTACTTACTACGAGATATTATTTGGCTAAAGTTACGGACTGAATGAAGTAGTCTACGTCAGTTTATTCTTTAACTCGTTGAAGGTTTGTAACCCTGTGCTACGCCCCCTCCCCGGCCTCCCCACCGTTTCATTCCGCAGTCCGTAAACTAGTTTACGAAAAACTAAGTGCCCTAGTTGGAAGATTTTCTTAACGGACTGAAAGAAGGCTTATGCTCAATTAATGTGTCCATAAGGATTTTTTTAAAATAAAATATAAGAATTGTAGAAACGAAAGGTTGAAATCTGTCCAATTGCAAACTGACAATTCCATATCTTTGGAACTATGCAAGTGACTTTTGATTGGATGGCAGTTTTAGAAAGTTAACATCTTGACGAATCCAAAGGTATTATTGTCAAAAATCCCGGTAGAGAGCCATTGAGCTTTAAAGAAGTGACAAAGAAGAGTATAATTGCATTGTATTTCAAGCGCGGCAAAACGTTTACAAAAAACTAAAATCTTATAATTATGATTACATATGTAAATATACGTTTCAGAAAAAAAAATGTAATACAAAATTTAAATTTTAAATCATTTCCTTTCCAACGGGTTTTGTTTTATTGCGATTGGATGATTTTTAGTGGGTGAAATATTCAATACAAAGTAGCGTTGTCAATTGAGTAGTGTTAGACCAAAGCCTAGCGCTTTGGCTGCTCTGTAGGGTTAAGGGGAGGCACACATGAAAATGGTAAAAAATCTGTTTTTATTAATTTTTTCTTATTAAATACTACACACTGTTCTGAGTCCATTGATATACATGTATAATACATATATACAGGGTGTTACAAATAGGTTGGGCTGGCTATGCATTTTCATATTCTATGTGTGATTCTAAGCTGAAAATGACGAATAATTTTTTTCAATTTCCACTTCGTTTAGCAGCTAGACGCCATTTTGTTCTTTTACAAAAACTCACTGTAACTCTGGAAATAGATAAGATATCGAGTTCAAATTTGAAATAAGCATTTTATAATGTTACAATTAACAATTGTACCAAACACAAAGAATTTATTTTTATAATTTTCAAAATGGCGGCAGTTACAAATTTTTAACGTGGAATATCTTGAAAACCGTTAACTTTACAAAAAATGTACAAGAGACAAAATATTTTCCTTTTTTAACAACAGACAAAATACTTTTTTTGTAGTTTCAGTAGGTCAAAGTATAACCGAGTTATCGACAAAAACTAAAAACATAATTTCTTGGTAATTGTCTACAACAACCAAAATTAGCCTAAACCCTTATTTTTTTTTAATTTAACAATTTTTTTAGTTATTTTTGTAGCGGGTTATGTAGATTCAGATTTTACATGCAAAAATGTAGCTTAACATTTTTTCGATTTCGGCTTAGTTTAGCCGTAATCCGCCATTTTGTATTTAAAAAAAATTATAACTCAAAAGCCCTTGGAGATATTTTTATAAAACTTGGTTTACACTTTAACTCTATAGCTAAAGACACTTTTGCAATTAAAGTGTCATTCGATTTAAAATGAAAGGGGCTTCAAATTTAGCCTAATTTGAAATGCATTAGTATAAACTATTATTTACGTAATTATTATCTTTAAGTTTTTCATTGTTAAATCTTATGTGTAGATAACATATTGGTTTACATCACTACACTACAATTTAAAAAAATTCTTTTTACCAGCTGATTATTAGCTGGTGTATAACATTTGGTTTTATTTTCTGTTGTGACAGTGTTAGTGTGCATTGTTTATAGTGGGTGTTTTTGCAAGCTAATTGTAATAGAAGAAGAAAGGAGGAAAGAAACGGAAGGAACCACTTATTCACCAAACGCATTTAAAAACAAAGTCACATCATCTAATAACGGTATAAATCTATTCAATAAATTATGTAGTTCATCATAAAATACGTCTTTTTTTACATAACTATAGATTAAAAGAATTTAAATTAATTTAAACTATTTGGTTGAATAAAGGTATCAAACAATACACTGATATTCCTCACTTTATAAATTACTTTAGAAAACCTCTTTTTCCGCAACTTTTATTTTTCGTGGTTTCAATCACAAGATTTGATACATATATTCCAAGAACTATTTGACATACGGAAATTAAAATTTTTAGGGTTGTTGAACACATTACTAGCAATCAAATCATGTATTTTCATCTAATAAAAGTGAAAACTCATGCAGAAATATAATTATTTTCAAATAAAGTCAGGAAAAAAAATTATTTTGCATATAAAATTATTTGGGTACTAATTTTCAATGTATCAAAATAAAAATACGTGGAAATGATCCTCAAATTATTTCAATTGAAAAGGTGCTAACCAGAATGTTACATGTTTTTTTTTTTTTTTTTTTTAATATCGAGTTAGATATTAGATACCACAATTTCTCTAAAATGGGCCCAAAAACAGCCCCAAGAAGTAATTATAGTAAACAAATTGTATAAATCTTTAATATTACAAGAAGTTTACCAAACAAAATATCAAAAACATTATTTATAAATTTAAATAAAATTTTTGCATTTTCAGTGTGCCTCCCCTTAAGGGTTCAACCAACTATTTGGGAAATTGTTCTGCTAACTAAGGCACTTAAGCCTCCAGTTTCGACTCACGAGTTGCTTCGTTCCACTAGCTTTGCGAGTTTGCTCCTCGACCTTGCGGCTTCGAATTATGGACTGCTTCACTTCGCTCGCAACGGACAAACTCGGCCTCGGATCAGAAAATGCCACCACGGTAAAATCCCCTATGGATTTGAACCGGGTACTTTTATGGTATTTTACGTTTTGATCGATTTTGGGGAAACCAAGCGAGCTATAAGGTCATTGAAAAAAAAATAAAAATATGCTAAATAATATCCTGCATTGATTTTTTTACATAAAACCGTAAAAAATAATAATTCTAGTAAGAAAAATCTTTAAAAAAACATTGCGTGTGCTTATGACCACAGTAATAAATTCTATGACAGATTTATATTTTTATCAGTATAATATTAGAGGAGAATAAAGGACAACAAATTACACAAGTCAATATATTGTCAAAAAATATTATATCATACTAGCTGACCCGTACGGCGTTGCCCGTGGTGGTTGGTATTTTCAGTCTTTTTAACGTAATTGTATTCTTTTTAAGTGTTCAGTCAGTGAGTGGTATTTGGCTTTTATATATCTTAAATAATTAGCCCAATAATTGGTGTTTTAGTTCATTGTAGGCCTAACCTAAAATTATATTCAGTTTTTGATCCAAATCAGTTGTTGATCAAAATCAGCTGTTTTAAGCTTTTCATACGAACAGCTGTTTTTTGTGCCCCTGATAAAATCAAAAGAAATATTTCTTCTTCTTTCTTAAGATTGACCTTCCATAAGATTAACATTGAAACTTTGAGGGCCACTGGGGCGTAGCCCTAATGTCCTAGGACTTCGGTAAATGGCCTAAAACCTTCCCAGGGTTAAAATGTGTTACTATGCAAAATTTCAAAGCAATCGGATGGACGGTTTGGTAACGCATAAAGGACAAACATACAAACAGACAAACGTACAAACAGACGGACATACATTGAATTTTATACATATAGATTTTGTAATTTAAATAATTATAATATAATAATTATAATATAGTAATATTATTATAATAATTTAGCAAAAAATAGTGATCATTATAATGTAAGCAATATTTATTTAGTGAAAAAATTCGAAAAAATTAGGAGGGGTTTGGGGGGATCAAAGTTATTAAATTACGATTTCTTCAAAACTACCGAACGGATTGGAATGAAATTTAATATGTAGCTTCATCTAGGGCCATAAGTGTTCATTAAAAAAGGGTTTGAAAAATTGGAATTTTTAGGGGGGTTTGGGGGGTAAAAATTACTAAATCACGATTTCTCCAAAATTACCGAACAGATTGGAATGAAATTTGGTATGTAGCTTCCACTAGGGCCATAGGCGCTCGCTAAGAAAGGGATTCAAAAATTCGAAATTTTAGGAGGGGTTTGGGGGAATCAAAGTTACTAAAATCATAATTTCACCAGGATTACCACCTCATGTCCTTCTTCTTAAGATTGGTGCTCCAATAATGCTGTTGCGTAACCTTAATCCTCCAAAACTGTGCAATGGGACAAGATTGCAGGAGACAGCTCTGTTCAGGCACGTCATTGAAGCGACAATATTCACAGGCGTTGGCCAGGGAGAAACTGTTTTCATCCCTCGCATTCCTCTCATCCCTACTGATTACCAAGTTCAATTTAAACGGTTGCAGTTCCCAATTGCACTTTTCTACGCTATGACTATTAACAAGGCACAGGGACAGAGGTTGAGAGTAGTTGGCATAGATCTGCGGAGTGACTGTTTCTCCCATGGCCAGTTGTACGTTGCGTGCTCCAGAGTCAGTTCTCCTGACAGCTTGGTAATCCTTCAGCCTGAGAGGAAAACCAGGAATATAGTTTACAGAGAGGTCCTAACAATTGAGTAGGGGGGAAGAATCTGAGGGATAGAATACATAGAAAAAAGCCTTGACTGTTGATAAAGCGGAAGTTGAAACCTACCATAATATCCTACATGCTCTGAACATTGCCAATGTAATTAAGTGAAAGTCAAACTTAGTAAAAACTTAAAATTAAAACGATATATTTAAAGCTTTTTCATGTTAGATAGTAATTTACAGGAATACAATTTTCAGTGCTTTCCTAAATAACGTAGTCTTTTTTTTTCATGATCACAGTAGGATACACACGGTTATTAAACAAACACTTAACAAGGAAACAATTATGTTAAAAAGACTGAAAATACCAACCACCACGGTCAACGCCGTACGGGTCAGCTGGTATATTATATATCGTCTATTCCCTCTCCAAGCGCTTACTTGTCTATATATACTATTAGCTGACAGGACAATGTTCGCTATAGCAATAATATGGTTACCTACAGCAAATTTTACATCTTAAAGTATTTTAGCTGATTCTGTGTGTATTTTGAAAACAGTGGTTTTTTTACCGCTTGCCTATGTGCTTTTACGCGATTTGTATTAGAAAAACGCTTTCGTCTTTTTTTTCGTTTTTTGGTATTTGTTCTGGATGCGACCGAACTGCATCAGATGATGATGTACACTGTTCTGATAGGGTTGGAAGTTGAGAAATTTGGAGACCATTGTCTGAAACCTAGGATTGGGAAGCTGACTGTATTTCCTCCACACTAATATCCATTGAGTTGTCAGGTAAAGAATGTGTGAGAGGAATGAGAACGATCAAAGTGGTCTCTCGTCAGTTCCTCAGTAAACCTTAGCCTCCCTACTCCCTCAATCAGTTCGCCAAAACTCTCCCACAACAAATAACTATCTCTGTATACCTGAAATTCATAAACAATATTTCGGATACTGCTTAAATTTCACAAGAGGTTCCAAAAGTGACCTCCTTTTATTGCTGAATGAATATCTCCTGTTATTTTTAAAGTATATCGTTTGAACCTGCGCCAATTGTTTGAAACATGACTAACAACTCTGGTCCTCACCTCAAACCCCAGTGAATCGTGTCATGTACAATTAAAGCCAAAGAGTAGAATAAGCATTGGCCACCTGGCCTAGAAGAAACTACTCTGTAAGGAATAGATACTCCATTAACGTGTATGACCTCCATTGTTGTAATATGAAGCTAAATTTTATATTTAAGCGAGTAATAATAAGTTACAGTAAAATAAAACAATGAAAAATATTACTTTGTCAAAATGTACAAAATGTAAAATTTTGTCTAAACTTACTTCAGTTAGACAAAAATGTATCTTCTTTACAAAACTTAAAATGCACAAATATAATAATTATAATTATAATTAATATTATAATAATTATAATAACGTATTTATTATATACTATGTATCGTCTATTCCCTCTCCACGCGCTTACTTGTCTATATATACTATGTATCGCCTATTTCCTCTTCACGCTCTGATTTGTGTGTACGCAAAATTTTGCGTGACGCGAGATTTCAGAAACATAGTCAAGTCAAAGAGCCCAACGTGCCAAAATATAAAAAATATTTTATATATATTTTATAATATATATATAAAATATATATAATTTTATATATATTATTTTTTATGTTACATAAAAATGATATATATTATTTTTAATGACACCCAAAAACATGTTTTGGGGATCCTTTACTACTCCCGACCTTAGGCATTGAAGAAACGTTTCTTCAATGCCTTAGGTCTCACCATAAAGGTTACTGCAATAGCTCATCTTTCCTATTCTCTAATGACTTAGACAAAAAAGCAACCTCAGAATGAGAATGAAGCTAGCAAGACAACAAACGTAAAATGTTTTATTTTTGAAATTATTTATTTATATATAAAACAATTATTAAAAAATAATAAAATGCCTTAGAAGAAGAAAATAACTTATTTCAAGTACAGGATTTTTATTTTTTAAGATATTTGTCACAAATTTGCCTTTAAAAATAAAATGCCAAAAAACATCGCAATTGAAGTAGTAATATTCGCACTAGATGGGAATAAATATAAAAAACTTTTCTTGAACGAGGAATTTTCGAACACTGCATAGCATTCTTTACTATATAAAATTTGAGCCTATAAAGCCAAAACTATAAAATGCTTTCCATCAACTCTTCTTTATTGCCATTTTGTTTACAGCTCCGTTGCCATGGAAACGGGACAACAATGTAATGCTGAGTGACTTGAAGCGTAAAATTACGTCGTAAATCTAAGATTATGCAACAATTTAACCTCACATTTTTTACCCAAGTGACACAGTTACACGATTTGTTGTTCAAGTATGTTTATTAGAGAAGATCGATGCGGCTTCGGACGCTGTGATGATTAATTCGTTTCAACGACAAATATATCGTTTCAGTTAATACAACCAGGAAAACGGTGCCAGCATATTTGCAGATCAACTGAGATCGTTCAGGGGTTCAAGTAATTTTTAAATATTTCCAGATTATAATATGTTGCTACTCTATGCAGGTTGTATGTAAATGAAATGTATTTAGAGTAAGGTTCAATTAGTTGTATCTAGTCCACAAAAGCTAGAACAGACTTATTTTTTTGTGTTAAGCTTCCTAACAGATTCTGAATTTGCAGATAGAGCTTACAAGGTCGGATGGAAAAGAGAATAATTCGACCACACAGCAGAACCGCTGACGTGAATTAGGCCAACTTCTAAAATTAAGTTTATATGATTTAGGGATTCAACCAACTACATTTGGGAAATTGGTCTATTCACGAGAGCGCTGAATAGCTGAATGCGTGTACGAAATATATTAGTAGAATTTGTTTCCAGCTCCGGCTGGAAACAACTTGCAAATCTGGTATTTCCGCTTCGTTTCGCTCGCAGCGGAAAAACCAGATTTGCAAGTTTGCACCTCAACGTTGCTGCCTCAGAGTATGGACTGCGCTTATCTAGTTATGTACCTCGA
>JAGFPH010000350.1:219867-231042 GCA_018207615.1 Philaenus spumarius
CCTCAGAGTATGGACTGCGCTTATCTAGTTATGTACCTCGACCTTGCGGCCTCAGAGTATGGACTGCGCTTTTCGAGTTTTGCACATCGACCTCGCGGCCTCAGAGTATGGACTGCGCTTTTCGAGTTTTGCACCTCGACCTCATGGCCTCAGAGTATGGCTGTTTGATAGAAACCTAACCCTTTCAGTAGGAACTGTTTTCTTAACTTCTGCATGTATAATGGTATCTTGAATTCCGGAAAAGATTTTTAAAACGCCCTGTATTTATAGATTGAATCCAATATAATATACGGACGCTACAGTACATGATTACAAATTTAAATCACCATCACGTGATCAATAATGTTTGATGCAATTGAAAGGTAATTACTTGCAGTGACGTAATTGATGCGGATAATTAAACCTAATTAACAATTTGTTGACTGATGACGTAATAGGGCTGTATATCAAAGCCGACATCGGTACATCGATCTAATTTGTTTAATAACGGCTAATATACTTTCTGCCAGAGAAAAAATAAGAGTTTCAATTTCTTATCAAAAGTAAAAAACCAAAATGTATATAAAGATTAATGTATGAATTATGCCTGGACTAAATTCATTATTGTATAGAGCCAATCATACTTGTGACGTGTGTGGTCATCTTTACAGGGTGTTTTAAAAGTCTGGAAACAGCTTAATACATCAAAACGTACGAGTCTTATGAGATATAAATAAAAGCAGTTATTCACAACCATGAAAGAAACACTTTTTGGTGAGTTTGAAATTTTTGTCCGCCATCTTGGATGAGCCATTTTGGAATGAAATTCTTTTCTTTTTTAATTGGAAAGTGGTCGTGTGACACATCATTTCGATTTAGAATTTCAAGAGAAAACCAACGGTGAAATTTGCACATCCATATCTTTAACCGATTAAAAGTGGCGGCCAAAAACAAGGAACTCGTGTTTTCCGATTTTGCCCAATTTTGCTGTACTATTTTTCTTTTTTTTAATATTAATTATTCCTCTTTTTGGATTCAGAATTAAATAAGCCACACAACGATATTTGGGGGTATTTAAAAAATTTGGGTTACAGCCATTTTGATTTTTTCAAAATTGATTTCGAGTGGTTCAACCAAATACAGTTGTGTGGAATTTCTTTTGAAAGGTTATTTAACTCTGAATCCAAAAAGAAAAAATAATTGATATTAACAAAAAAATAGAGCAAAATGGGGCAAATCGGAAAACACGATTTCGTTGTTCTTGGCCGCCATTTTTAATCGGTTAAAGATATGGATGTGCAAATTTCACCATTGGTTTTCTCTTCACATTACCATTTTCCAATTTAAAAAAATGAAGTTCATTCCAAGATGGCGGAGAAAAATGTCAAACTCACCAAAAAGTGGTTCTTTTATTATTGTGAATAACTGCTTTTATTTCTATCTCATAAGACTCGTACATTTTGAGATATTAAACTGTTTCCAGACTTTTCAAACACCCTGTATATAAAAATGAATGTTTCTTTGTACCCTACAGAATCATAAAACTATTCGACCAATTTCACTGAAAATTTCACATTTTATCCATATCATTGCCAGGAGTATTGTGACGTTGCAATTACTACAGTCTAAGAGATTTAAAATGGGTTAGATACCCCTATACAATAAATACAAATCAAACTAAATTCCTATAAGCTATAAAGCTCAAATTAATTAAGTAATATTATTTTTAAGAGATATAATTATAAAAAGCTATTTGAAATTTTATTACGTAAGTCAAAAGGATGAAATGTAATAACTACCCCAAAAAATCAATTATAATCCATACACTTACTTTTGCTATAAACTATGCTCAAAAATTACTCAACTAATGTCACAATTTACACACTAGTATCAAGATTGTTTAGAGAATATGGTCACCACTTTAGTGAAGGATATTTATATTTGGCTAACTACCACTATACAATAAAAATAATTTGCACCAACTTAATACAAACTATAAAGCTAAAATTATTTAATATTATTCTTAAATGACATAAAAACCATTTTTCAAATCGATTACTTACGTCAAATTATTTAAATGGAATAACTACCCTCAAAATGAAATCAACCAATAGCGATACATTGGTGGATCAACTAGTAGCCTACTTGCTTATTTGCCCTCTATAGGCTCAAAAACTATTCAACCGATTTCACTAAAAATGTTACAGTTAATCCATATTAATGCCATGAATGTTTACAGATCAAAATGACCGAATGGAGTTAATTTTAACACGGTTCATTATCACTTTACATTTTCCCTGATTAAACATTATATTGTTATGAACACGTTTTAAAAGTACTATAACTTGAACATAGAGAAAGCGTTGCCGACTGCTTTGAACAACGCAACCCGACATTGAAGTTTAATTGCGGAATTAATCGGTCGTAAAGTAATAAAACAAGGATTGCCGTAAAGCAATAAACTTCCACTACATTAACTCGCACTTCTCCCAACAGATGTCGTACGCGTACACTGGCTGTAAACAATGACGTTACTCGCTGAATACTGATGCGGTTTGACTTGTGTAGGACTACTCAGTAGCGTATCCAGGATTTAAGTTTGGGGGGATCCAGCAGGCTTCTCTAAGGCCATATTTTAAAATACTTAAAGTAGCTGTATTTCTCAGAAACGTTTATACAGTGCTGCGATAAAAATGTACAGTCATTGAATTAGTTTGTTTAGGAATAATAAGAATAAATGTAATCATGTGCTTAAGACCACACGGGAGAAGTGTAAACTTTTTTAATTAACACAACTTACGAAATGAGGAAGCACAATGTCCATTTCAGAGATATTACTGATTATTTAACTACACATTGTACCAACATTAACAGATTAGGCCTATGACGTAGGGCAATCTGTTACACTTATATACCTTACTCAAATAATATACTAAATTAGCAATGCGATTGTGGCCTAACCGGTTGAGGCGATAGTCTATAATCGTACCATACAAATATCTTGTACGATGATCTGATAGCTCTAATGCTTTTGTAATCATAAACTCCTATTTATAAAATACTATTAACAGAATTACTAGTGTGTAGCTTCCCAGATGATGGCCTAGTATTCAACCAATAGGTCGAGATTCGCCTGGTGCTGTCAGACATGAGCAATAATGCTCACTTTCATACGCTCTTCTGCGGCGTAGGTCAAACTTCTAGATATAACGCGAGATGTATAACAGACTATAAAACGTAGTTTTTTATAATATCAATTATTATGCTTGTATAGGAGAATTGTTCATTTTTAATAAACCGCATTATTAACAATTATTATAGGCCCATTATGACTTCTTCTAAGAAACCTAATCTAAAAATCAGCTTAGAAATTAATTCTAATTTAAATCAGCTGTTATGTAAATTCATTGATCAACACCGAAAATCTATCACCAGCTGAAGTTTATTAAATTTCAAAATCAGCTTTTTTTAATCAATTACTAAACCAGGTGTCTTACAAGTCCCACCATCCCCCGTTAACTTTTGTGTTTGTTAAAACAAACAACTATCCTTTAAGGAACGATACTAACTTAGCCCAAAGTATCTTTTGAAGCAATCGGAAATTTTGAGTGTCCCCTAAAAATGGGTGATTTTGGGGGCAATTCAAAATTTTTAAATGGGAAGTATGATCATGTGATACCTCATTTTAAAGGTCTATTTAAGACTAGGAAAATGACATAAATAAAATAAAAATCAGACCACCCAAAACAAAATGGCGGCCCTAAACGTGTTGAAATAAATCGACATAAAGTTGCTAATATCTCGAAAAGGAAGAGTTTTTAGAAACAATTTCAAGAGACAAAAAATGTTTATGTCAACGTTCTTGACCTAAATAATTGCTTCCAAATCGATTTCGTAATTTTTTTTACAAAATTTTCCAAGATGGAGGAGTAAAAATTAAATTTCGAGTAAAAATTTGCGAAATCGATTTGAACGCAATTTTTTAGGTCAAGCACGTTGAAATAAACATTTTTTGTCTCTTGTCATTTTTTCTAAAAACTCTTCCTTCTGTCAAAGAGAGACCAAAGAGGGTTTTCCGTGAGGTCTCCACCAAGACTGAGTAGAAGTGGGACCAATTTGTGAAAATCAGAGGGACAATTTGTTTATTTACATTCTTGGTTAGAATCAGTTTCTGTTGGTTAATGTATTAGGAGTTATATATTTTTTTAAATTCATATTTGGGGAGTAGAAATGTGTACTCAGTTTTGCCCATCGCCGTCGTTTCTTTACGTCTCACTAAAATTAGAGCCAACCAAGTGATTAATTCGTAATTAAGGACAACTGCTCAGGTAAAAAGAATTGATTTTCTATTCTTTCTCGGTCGCCTGGACCTGAGAACTGCAGGTAAAACCTGTGCAGTTTTTATCTGCTGCAGGTGGCACACACGTTTCGTTTTACCTGTACCGGTCAACTGTGCAGGCAAACCTTTCCGGTAGTTCGTAAAGTGTATGCCAGGTTGGCAGCACTACTTTGTTTCCATTTACAAACTTATCAGCTGGCTGTCCTAAAGTAAATGAATGCCAAACTAACAATAGACTAACATCTTTTTGCATTTTTTTCTGCGGGGAAAATTTAGTCAAGTTAGGAACAAAAATATTTAAACTAATATATTATTTCCCGCAGTTTTTTCAAACCCTCCAAAATCACTCTGTATTCGTTGTACCACAAAAAAATAGCATGCAGTTCGAGGTTGAAGGCTAATCGATACACATGTTTGCAATGCATAACAGTCCTGCAACATCACCCTTCAATAAATTGTTAATTAGTTTAATTAGACGCATCAATGACGTCACGGTAATTAATTAATTACCCTCATTTGTCACATGACTGCGGTATTGTTGGAGTTTTGTAATTACTACCATATATTGAAAGCAGCAAACAGTTCGAATGTTGTCAAGTTGTATACAGTGTCTGGCCAGCGTGATACAATTATTTTGTGTAGCGCTAGTTCAGTGTGATATGCGAGGACGCCATACGGACGTTAGGCAAAAACAAAACAAAAGTTATTAGAAAAATAATTCGACCACGCAGCTGGACCGCTGACTTCAGTTGAGCAAATTTCCAAAATTAAGTTTATATGCTACAACGGATATTAGCCGTTGTAAGGCGGAAAAATCGGTTTTTATATTAAATTATAAAATTTGATGTTTTCAAGGCCGGACTTCGGTGAGTGTCAATTGTAGGTCGAAAATACAAGTTAAATCAGAGCAAGGCTTATCTCCCAAGATGAACCTTGATCTAGGACACGTCAAGAAAGGAAATCTGACTTAGCCTGAAAGTAGCTGAGTTTTGGGGGAATAAAGCAATCCAAGAATTTTATGCATTTGTGGTTTTCATGGTTTAATACGTAGCGCTAAACGCGTGAGTTACGGCCGTGTGAATTTCAAATCGTAAAAGGTAACACTACCAAAGTAAACAGGGGTTAAAGTTAAGGGAAAAGTTCAATTTAACTCGAAACTGAAAAAGTCAGACATTTTTGGAATCTACATAAGTAGACAAAAACAAAAGGTTAAATAAGAAAAAGTCAAATTATTGAAAATAAAAAAGTTAGCTTAAGTGTCAAATTTCACACACCCTAAAAAGGGAGAAATAATTAAAATCAAAGGTTTTCACTCACAAGAGTTATTAGAGAATGAATAGTTCTGTGTAAAAAAGGGAACAAAAAGTAAAATTAAATTAAGATAAAATGGTGAGAGTTTTCACGCCTTTTAAAGTAGTAAAAGTTGAATTTTTGAATTTTAAATAATAATAAAGTAAAGAGATTTAGGGTTAGATTAACATTGTATCGGTAGGAAACCAGTAACTTAAATATTTTTCGCGTAGTAAATAAAAAACCCCCAAAGAACTTTTTTGCGATTGTAGGCTAAGTCCCAGAAGAGAAAAAATAAGTAAAAATGGTGAAAAGTGTTAGAACTGTACAGGTGTTAAAGACAATCGGCGTAAACAAACAAAAAAGACATTGAACGCGAAAGACAGTCACGGAAGTCGCGGAAAAGTGTAAACATGCCGCGCACGCGTAAAAATCACAGTACAGACACGATTCAAAAACGTACGGATAGCCAAGAACAATCTGGAAAATGTGCAAAAAGAAAATTAAGGAAAACTTAAAAGGAAAAAAAGATACAGCGGGAAATCAAAAACAAGTAAGTTTCAATGGTCAAAGTGGAAGGGATGCAGCCGCGATTACAGAAAGGGGCGTCAACGAGCAACCGGATTAACCAGAGAAATTGGTGTTTTCCAGGAAAATGGAAGGAAAAGAAAAGAAGAAAATTATATAAAATTAACCAGGGCGAATTTAGACACATTTCAAGACCAAAAAAGTTTATACAAAAGAAAAATTGGCTTAATGAAAAAATGAGGGAAAGGGCATGTAAGAAATGACGTCACGAAGTGTATAAAGGATTGAACGCGAAAAATCCACGGACTTACTCTCTCGGAATCGCTCACTCTCTCGGACTCGCTCTAAGACTCACTCTAGATTCAAATTGTTACGAATGTAGACTTCACGTCACTCTGCAGCAAATATTTTTTCTTCGATAAACTTAAATAACTTTTAAATATAAACTACAAGTCAGAAGTAGTTCTTCAGGAGCAACTCTACGGCCTATCCAAATGAGTTAATGCAAAAATAACTCTATTTGGCGATACTGAGACGACATAGGCAATCCTTCAGGACATGATCTTCTAAACGGAACTTCACTTCTCACGAACCAAGGAAGAAATAGGATCAACTGTAACTCTACTAGATTCTACCAGATCTGCTCTTCAAGTACATCTGTAGCCATCATATCAACCCAACAACTTTAAATCAGAAAATCCAGGCTACCAGACACAGCATCATATCAGCTCCAGCACCAGCCCATCAACATAGCGGCATCCATCACGGAAAACCGGAGGTGGAAAACGCTGAATTAAGGTCTGTGTAAACGAGAATACGTTGTCCCCCATTTTAATTAATTGCCTGAGTAAATTCAATAAAAATATTTAAAGTACTGGTTGAGATAGGTTAGTTTCAAATTAAATTCAAATCATAAATGTAAATTCAATATTCCCTAAATTTAAATAATAAATGTAAATAAATTAAATTCAAATAATTTAAAATTAAATTGATTATAAAATTAGACTGTCTGCCAAGCCTATTAGAAATTAGAATTATAGGTTTAACATTAATATTGGATAGAAATTATATGTACAAGCAGATGGTGAGAAAAGCGAGTTGTTTATGTTTAATTTTGAAAAGGTTTGATTTTGAATTTTGAATAAATTAATTATTAATTTTTATACTGAAATACTAAGAGTAATCAATTACCTGTTTATGGTTATCCATTCATGATAATTTAATTTATTAGAAATAGTATAATAAATGTGTTTAGCTGTAGAAATAATCAAAGCACAAATAAGGTAAGTTATAAGGGCTGTTCCACTGTTCTCATTTCCCTGAGATCAAAAATAATCAAGAGTTCTCATAAATTAAATTCAGAGCTAGTAAACTTATTAATTTCTGGAAGCTATTTTAAAGTGTTAGAGTCAGTCGAAATACTTATAGAAATAGGTATCAGACACCCAGTTGCATCACCTAAGCTAAAGATAAAATTTTGGCTAAAGGCTTCCAGTAGGTGTTGTAACTTATTATACAACAAAAGAACGTCAGCACGCGATTGTTCGTAGTATAATTGGCTCCCGAACGTGGGGCAGAACACGTTGAATTGTTCCGTTGTATAATTGGCGCCCATAAGTGGAAGGCGAAAATTTAACTAAAGGTTAAATTTAGTCTTGAACAGTCATAACTATTATTTGTGCTTTACATTGTTGTGTTAGATTAAGAATATTTTCTATGCATTGTGTTATACTACGGCTATTCTTGAGTTTTTAAAAATTTTCCTGGGTTCGTGAAGATTTCGTGAGTTAGAGGGGGAGTAATATAAAACAAATAAAATAAAATTTTGTCGTGGTAAATCGGGTTACATTAGGGTATTGAATAGTATTTTAAAGGGGTATAAAAGTAAATAAAATTTTATTGAGAGATTTTATCCGCGACAAATAAACAAAGAAAATAAACATGGCTAGCAAAGAGTTGAAAGATTTTTTCGAAAGTTATAAAAAAGACAAGGAGGAGGCGAAAAAAGAAAAAGAAGAAGAAAGAAAACGTGCCGAAATGAAAGAAGTAGAAGAGAGGGAACGTAAGGAGGAGCGAAGGCGGCTTAAGGATGAAAAAATCCGGGAAGAAAAGGAGTTAGAAAAAAATCGTCTACAACAAGAAAAAGAAGAAGAGAAAGCTCAAAGGGAAAGAGATCAGAAAGCATTGTATGAGTTGATATCCGGAAAAATCGGCGAAATTAAAGAGGATTTGAACCAGGAAACGCGTAGGTGCATAGAACAAAATAATAGAGTGGCGGAAAAAATTGAAGATATTACTGGGACAATTCAAGTATTAGAAAGCGCGAGTAGGGATACAAATAAACTCAATGATCAAAAATTTGCGGTTGTAGATAAGAGAGTTGCGAAAATAGAACAGAAGTTAGGGGAAATTAGTAGTCAAGGGACAGTAGGCAGAACGGTGATGCAAATAGCACCAAAGTACGAAAGCGAGGCGGTAAAACTAGAATTTTGGGGAAACTCAAGGGAGCGTCCGAGAACTTTTATAAGAGAGCTGGAAAATTTAATGGAGGAATTAAACCCGTTTTTAGGAGAGCCGGAGAAGTTAAAAATGGCGGAACGTCATCTTTTCGGTTCGGCAAAAGAATGGTGGACGGTTATGAAAACGGCCACAAGTACATATGTAGAATTTCGCGCAGCTTTTTTAGCGAACTATTGGTCATTACAAAAACAAAAAATTGTGAGAAATAAAATCGAGAATGGAAAATATTTTGAACCAAGTAATATAAGCCGGACCGATTATTTTTGTCGGATTGTAAATCAAGCCAGCGACTTAGAACCGCAGCTCCCGGAAGGTTTCTTAGTATTTACCATTTTACAACATTTTAATGATCAGATAAAATTAGCATGCATGGGAAAGCCAAGCGAAACGATTAAGGACGCTATAAATTTTCTAAATTAAATAGATATGATGGACGAAGCCCGAAGAGGGAACCGGAATATAAATAATACAATAAATTCTAGTAGGCCTAACCAAACCTATAATAACCCACCTTCCCGACGATCCTATGTTCAAAACCCTAACAACACCGCACACCCAAGTTCCAAAAGACCTTCTCCGTCAAAACCCAATCAAAATCAACGGCCAAAAAACTAAGAAGTGAGGCTTGCGAAGGATTAACGGAATTTCGGAACGAGCGAGCTGTAGATAAAAAATATACAAGAAATTTGATTAAAAATAATAATAATAGATTAAAAAATTTTAAAATAAAAAAAGATAAGGCACACGCTAGGATAGAACCCGCAACGAAGAGTTACGACAGTAGCGGTGAAGTAATTTCTAAGAATAAACTTGTTAACCGGATACATTACAACCTTAGGGATGATCTGTTAAGTAATAAAGGGGAAAAAAGTATTCAAGAAGTAGTCATTGAAGATATTCCTACTATTTACGCGAAGATAGGGCATAATTCGGCGGCCATAGAAATAGATACAAGGGCCGAAATAAGTGTAATACAATTCGATTACCTAGAGCAATTGAAGGCGGAATATGTAGAAATTATGGAGTTACCGGCGTCTAACATTGAAATTGTAACAGCATTAAAAGGTCGAGTACAAAAAGTAACTAGGCAAATAATGATTAAAATCCAATTAGCGTCAGAAACCGTAGACGTAAAACTATTAGTCGTAAAAGGGTTGAAATCACGTGTAATATTGGGTTGCGATTTCTTATATGAAATGCAAGCAGACATTAATATGGATAAACGATTTATCATATTAAATGTAGGGGAGAAAACTATCCAGTTACCATTCATAGACAGAAAGCAGGCGATAAAGGAAATTAAGGGAAAATGTTTCAGCCTAACGTCACGGTATCATGGAAAAAATTTTAAAGGGTTGACACCAAACCAACCAAATAAAGAAAGTTCAATAATAAATAAAGAAACAGTAAATTCAAGTCATATAAAAGAAATTATAAGTAATCAAAACGATATAAGCGAAGGTAAAGGATGTACGGAACAAACTTCAGTGGGGAGTAGCGTAGGAGAGGAAGAAAAAGGTCAGGAGATAAAGTTAGGCGTAGAAAAAGTTCAGGTTATCGAAAATAGACCGAAGTTAGGTAATAGGGACAGGAAAATTGTATCAAAGGAAATGCAACCTTCCCAAAGCCAAAAAGTAAGATTTTTAAATAAAAATGTCATCGGAAAAAATTGTTCAAAAGAAACAAACGATGAACATTCGCGAATGTTAAAAATAAAAAAAAGTAAAATCGATTTAAAGTGTGCAGAGGTTAAGATTCCAAACACACAGGCGGCAAATAATTGCGGAGAGAGGCTATTTTTCGAAAATCCAAAACGAACTGAACGTTGTAACGTAAATATCACTGCACTAAACTCACGCAACAATAAACACTGTAGTCCTAATACAAAGTATAATAGGAACTTTAACTATAATAAACGTAATTCAATCGGAGGAATAAACAGAAACCATAACACGTCTAATGCTGGTAGAACACTAAGCTCGAATAAAGTTAAATTTAAGAAATCAGCTGTAGGCCTAACAGTAAATTATAACGGTACAGAGAAGGTTTTTGTACGTAAACACAGCCGATATAAAAGTAGACCGAGCGAAAACAAAGGGAGATTGGTGACAGACTGTCTGGAAGGAAGGGAAGGCAAAGGTCTAAGCAATAAAATTCACAGAAGTACCAAGGGAACCAAAAAGCATTGAGTTGTAAATAACCAAACGCATAGTAGCCTAAACAGATGTTCCGAGTTAATGACCGCCAATGTAAATAAACAAGCCCAGCAGAGAAAGGGAAGCGATAAATCTACATAGACTGTCAGAGTTCAAAACGATACAAGGAGGCCTAATGTAATGTAGAGAGGAGGGGATAACCTGAAGTCAGATGTGATATGAATGAGTACAGGGCATACAAAACATAAAGCGCTTGGAGGGGGAGTGTTTATAACACATAAACACTAGCCTTAGAAAGGAAAGGTGAACGCAAACTGTTAAAATATCTCAATGGTAAAACAAGTAAATGTAAATTCATTAATT
>JAGFPH010000350.1:231142-246592 GCA_018207615.1 Philaenus spumarius
CGACCGTCCTAAACTCTCAGCCGCCACGAATCTTTGCGCAAGGTATAACTTAGCCCAAAGTATCTTTTGAAGCAATCGGAAATTTTGAGTGTCCCCTAAAAATGGGGGATTTTGGGGGCAACTCAAAATTTTTAAATGGGAAGTATAGTCATGTGATACCTCATTTTAAAGGTCTATTTAAGACTAGGAAAATGACATAAATAAAATAAAAATCAGACCACCCAAAACAAAATGGCGGCCATAAACGTGTTGAAATAAATCGACATAAAGTTGCTAATATCTCGAAAAGGAAGAGTTTTTAGAAACAATTTCAAGAGACAAAAAATGTTTATTTCAACGTGCTTGACCTAAAAAATTGCTTCCAAATCGATTTCGTAATTTTTTTTACAAAATTTTCCAAGATGGAGGAGTAAAAATTAAATTTACGAAATCGATTTGAACGCAATTTTTTAGGTCAAGCACGTTGAAATAAACATTTTTTGTCTCATGTCATTTTTTCTAAAAACTCTTCCTTCTGTCAAAGAGAGACCAAAGAGGGTTTTCCGTGAGGTCTCCACCAGGACTGAGTAGAAGTGGGACCAATTTGTGAAAATCAGAGGGACAATTTGTTTATTTACATTCTTGGTTAGAATCAGTTTCTGTTGGTTAATGTATTAGGAGTTATATATTTTTTTAAATTCATATTTGTAGAGTAGAAATGTGTACTCAGTTTTGCCCATCGCCGTCGTGTCTTTACGTCTCACTAAAATTAGAGCCAACCAAGTGATTAATTCGTAATTAAGGACAACTGCTCAGGTAAAAAGAATTGATTTTCTATTCTTTCTCGGTCGCCTGGACCTGAGAACTGCAGGTAAAACCTGTGCAGTTTTTATCTGCTGCAGGTGGCACACACGTTTCGTTTTACCTGTACCGGTCAACTGTGCAGGCAAACCTTTCCGGTAGTTCGTAAAGTGTATGCCAGGTTGGCAGCACTACTTTGTTTCCATTTACAAACTTATCAGCTGGCTGTCCTAAAGTAAATGAATGCCAAACTAACAATAGACTAAGATCTTTTTGCATTTTTTTCTGCGGGGAAAATTTAGTCGAATTATGAACAAAAATATTTAAACTAATATATTATTTCCCGCAGTTTTTTTAGACCTTCCAAAATCACTCTGTATTCGTTGTACCACAAAAAAATAGCATGCAATTCGAGGTTGAAGGCTAATCGATACACATGTTTGCAATGCATAACAGTCCTGCAACATCACCCTTCAATAAATTGTTAATTAGTTTAATTATACGCATCAATGACGTCACGGTAATTAATTAATTACCCTCATTTGTCACATGACTGCGGTATTGTTGGAGTTTTGTAATTACTACCATATATTGAAAGCAGCAAACAGTTCGAATGTTGTCAAGTTGTATACAGTGTCTGGCCAGCGTGATACAATTTGTGTAGCGCTAGTTCAGTGTAATATGCGAGGACGCCATACGGACGTTAGGCAAAAACAAAACAAAAGTTATTAGAAAAATAATTCGACCACGCAGCTGGACCGCTGACGTGAGTTGAGCAAATATCCAAAATTAAGTTTATATGCCTATGTTTTAGGGTTTCAACCAACAATTTGAGAAATAGGTCTACTCACGAAGGCGTTGAACAGTTGTCTGTGTGTACGCAATATATTGGTAGAATTAATTTGTTTGCGCCTAGTGGCCTCGCGAGTTTGCAACACTTGGCTTCGAACCGGGTACTTTTATGGTATTTTACGTTTTGATCGATTTTGGGGGAACCAAGTGAGCTATAAGGTCACGTAAAAAAACAAAATGTGCAGAATAACATCCTACATTTATATTTTTATAAAAAACTGTGAAAAAGTTTCATTCTCGTAGTAAAAACCTCAAAAAATAGTTACTTCCGGTCAAAAACCATACTTCCGGTTGTTGGATTTTTTGGATAACGAACTCGACCGAGCTACATACACACCAACATGTGTACCAAATTTGAACCAAATCGGACATAAAATGCGGCCGCTAGAGTGCAATATATATATACGATTTTTAATGACACCCCAAAACGTGTTCTGGGGAGCATGATCGGTGCTCATTTGCTACTCCCGACCTTGGGTCTTACCATAAGGGCCACTGCAATACTTTATTTTTCCTATGGAAATTCGCTAATAAATACTAGACCTACTTTAAGAATCATGTTTGTTTAGTGTCCAAGACACTTAAATAACAATGAGTTACCTTATATAGATTCCGTCAGGTGACGAGTGAAATAATTCGGTGATTTTATTTAACTTTCCACAACTGTTTCATTTAAAAGGAAGGTTTAGCCATGGATTCATCCCTTTCAGGTATATTGTCTGACATCTATTTGAATCACTATGAAGCTAGGTTTTAGTTTCAACAAAAGTGGTGCCCATAATAGCTGGGCACTTTGTTCGGGACTAAGTTGAAATAGAAATACATAAATTTGACATAGAGTTGTCAACAATGGAAACAGTCCTGAGCCTGCGCAATGTTGGGCGCAAAGCAGTTCATGCGCAGATCAAGTTTATTGGTATTCTGTTAGTTGACAGCGTCGACGCTGGAGTGCTCTTCACATCTTTGTTGTTTCCACTAAGTTAGAACGTGTATCTTTAGTTATTATTTTATAAATTTTACATAAAAGTGCGCCTTCACATTCATTTTTGCCAACAAAACTCCGCATCCACCACCATGATGGTTTGTGTTTTTTCTTATATTTAAAGTATGCCCCAACCATCTCCAAAAACACTGTAAAAGATGGTTCCTCCATGGCCAGCTGACTCAAGACTGCTGTAAGCACGGAATGGAAACAGACGTGCACACTGAGCCCAGCATTGTTTTTTAAGCACGTTTTTTACCAGAGGTGACATTTTTTTAGATTGTTCTTACTATAATGAAACGTTTTTGAGGAGTTTATCTAAAAGGATTAATCTAGTAGATTATTCTGCACATTTTGTTTTTTCACACGATATTACAGCCCGTCTGGTACACCCAAAATTGATGTAAACATAAAAGTACCCGGTTGAAATCCACAGGTGGGATTTTACTGTGAGGCAGCCTCTCATTCGAGGCCGTAAGCGAGTCGTAAACTATCAGGCAGCTCCTTCTTGAGGATACCGATTTCCCAAATAGTTGGTTAAAACAATGAAACTTAAAAACTTAATTTTGAACATTCGTTCAACTCACGTCAGCGGTTCAGCTGCGTGATCCCGAATTACTTTTACATCCAGCCGTCATACTGCCTCTTTATTATATAAAATTACACATGCGTAGGGATATAGCTTACCGCTTACCCCCAACGAACGTCTGAAATTTATGTCGGGTACACAATAATATGATTGCATTTGCTTCTCTACGAGTGTAGATGGCCACCGAGGCGGAAAACGAACAGAGGGCGGAGCAAACGTATACTGGGAAATGACCGATGGGAAATTTTGTTTAATAGCAACAGGAAATGAGTTGTAAACCTAATTTTGTACTTTAAATGGAGAGGTATAAAAGAAAATTCGGTATTTGTATAACGCTTTTATTAGCTTGGTATGTAACGGAATCTTTAAAGGTGATTTTCACCCTCTTCAAAAAGTTGGATTGATTTGAAACTTTGCACACTTATCAAGGACCGATTACAATGTAATATTAATTTTGTTGGGTGTAGAAAGTGAGCACTGATCATGGTCACACACATTTTCGGGTGTCATTAAAAACTTTATATACAGGGTAATTCACGACGATATTCAGAAACTTCGGGAGCTCATTCTACATGTAAACGTGTAGAAAAAAAGTCATATAAACTTAGCTCCAGAAATGCTTCGTTTTTCAGATATCTGCCGATTTGGTTTTTTTTTTTTTTATCTACTATCACACATACGATATACAAAAAATCGAGTCTCTAGATTACAATTATGTAAGCTACATTTAATTAGGTTTTGAGACTAAAAAATAAGAAAATAAATTATAATTTAAAAAACTAAAAACACGCTTTAATAAATAGCAAACAGAACTAAACATTTTTAAATAATTGTAAAAAAGCGTAAGGTGCGTTTTACTATTTTTTGTAATAACTCTACTTGTATAAATGTCAACCAATGAAATATTTGTAACATTTGATTGATGCCAAGCACCCTACGCTTTTTTACAATTATTTTAAAATGTTTAGTTCTGTTTGCTATTAAAGCGTGTTTTTTAGTTTTTAAAACTATAATTTATTCTTCTTTGGACCAAAACGTACCATTTTAAACAAATGCACAAACTTATCCAGGCAAACGACCATTAGTACTGCAGTAAGTGATTAACCTAGACATTACACTCCGATGGAATGTAGCCTGTTCTAAGAATGGATCTCTCATTGAAAACTGGTTCTATGATTACCAGATGTCTGCCTTCACATAAACTTATGCATCGCTTCTTGCATATTAAACGCTGGAGTATTTAGCTAGTTTCTATTATAGGATGTGGTATATGATCTAATCGATAAGTGCACACCTTAGCGAGCTCAGATAGATTTGTTTAAGGAGTGAAGTCGATTGTTCGGATTCTAACTTTCATTCGTCGGTCGCTCCAGGTCAGGGCGGGCTACTCTGAAGGGCGGTAATTATTGGCGAATTTCATTAGGACAGATTGCAGCGACACTTATGGTCACTGTTTATATGGTCGGTAGTAGTCAATGAGCACCGATCATGGTCCCCAGAACACTTTTTCTGATGTAATTAAAAACTTTATATGTATATATGTGTTCGCACTCTAACGGCTGCATTTTACGTCCGATTTGGTACAAATTCGCTCAGACGAGTTCGTTAGCGAAAAAATTCAACAAACGGAAGCCCGTTTATTGACCGGTAGTAGTTTTTTAGATTTTTCGTACTAGAATGAAACGTTTTTGGAATTTTATATGAACAAATAAATATAGGAGATTAGTCTGCACATTTTGTTTGTGTACTCGACCTTATAACCCGGCTTGTTCTCCCAAATTCGACCAAAACGTAAAACGCCATAAATGTAGGGCACCTTCTGATTCGAGGCTGACGACCTGAATGCAAACACGCGAAGATAAATTGTCCGCTGCGAGCGAAGCGAAGCAGGCCATAATCCGATACCGCAAAGCGAGGTTTTCCGCTGCGAGTAGAACGAAGCAACGCTGAGCCGGTACAAATTCTACTATTATATGTGGTACATTCGGGCTATAGTGACTAGATAGCCTAGCCATTTGCGCTCCGAACTCAGTCCGACATCGCTAATTTGCCGTTGCGCTCCACTGTCGGACTCATTCCGACAAACGTTTTAATATGATTTCTATGTTCTAAACTAGTGTAGAATCTGTGGTTTTCGGTCTAATGAGACTTCAATGTTGCTAAAACAGTTTAGAAACCAGTGACAGATTATATTGGCTGTGGAATGTATTTTATATCTCTCTGAAGTTGAGCAGCTGTTTGCCCATCATGACACAAATAGCATCGTCTGTTATCTTGCGTTTGTGTAACATTTTTTAATGTAATAATCTTGTTTTTGTTATATTTTGTGTTGAGAAATGGCAACTTTTTAAACTATATGTACCATTATTTCACAAAAATGTTATTGTTAATATACATTTTTAAATAAATATAACTACAATTGACATATTTAAATAGACATGTTTACTGTAAAAAGTATTTTCCAAGCTCTAATCATTTTCATTACTACTTCATAAATTCATTTAAAAAAACGTATTTTTTTACTTGTTTGCCTAATATATTCAAAATAGGCCTACTCAATAAAAAAATTTAGTTTGTCAAACTTCCAAACTATTTTTTTAATTATTTATTATAGTCACATTTAGTGTAATAAAGTATTTTAAAAGCTCTAAACTTTATTATTCTTATTTTTAATTGTATTACAAAACAAAATAATCAATTGATTTTTCAGACCGATTATATTCAAAACAGGCTTACTCAATAAAAAATATTTTATTCAATCTTTCAACAATTTTTTTCTTATTCTCTGTTTTATTCCGGCCGCCATGTTTATCCTAAACATAATGTCATCTGCTCAGAAGTATAATGTAAAGAATAGTGTTGTATCTCTTTGCAATTATAAAAGAAATTACCTCTTTGTTTTTGTATATATAAAGGGAAAACATGCGATTTAATTGTTACAGTTTGATATTTATATTGTAATTAAATAATAAAAATTGTGTTTTTTCTTAAAATGTGTATTCTGTTATTTTATGCAAAAAGATATAAAAAATAGAATTATAACAGATAAGAATTTATGATAAACATGGCTGCCGACCAATAGGAAACAAGACCTCACTTGGCCGCACTGTTTCTATCTAGTCACTGTAACTCAGGCGGCTATTCAGATCCTTCTCGAGTAGACCAATTTCCCAAATACTTTGTTGGAACTCTAAAACATATAAACTTAATTTTTGAAATTCGCTCAATTCACGTCATAGGTTTATCTGCGTGATCGAGTTACTTTTTCAAATGTAAACAAATTTAAAATACAAACTTTTTAATCTGTCTACACAAAAACAAATAAATATACATAATATAATAGCTAGTCTGATGCGTGTATATGAGATCCACCCCTCCCTCCCCTTACCGTTTGTCGAATCAGTCCAAATTCGGCAAAATGGTTAAGCACGCAAGGGAGCTAACAGCGTACATAATAATTTCAATAACTGCGTTTAAGGGATTGACTACCGTAAATCAATACAAATTGTATTCGCCCACTTCACATGAGACTAGAGAGTTGCCATTGGACTCTAAATAATATACAGTTATCCGGTTTTGATTATTTGAGTTTATTGTATGAAAATTAAATCCAGAAAGCAATACACTTACCTTTCTTGAAGATCTGGAAAATGTCATATTTTCTCATTAAGAAACTAGTGAACCTGGCAATGCTTCGCTATTTCTTGATTTCATTTTAAGGTTAGTTATTCCATTTCATTCTTTTGACTTAATAGAATTTTAAATATTTATTAATATTAAATAATTTTAGCTTTATAGTTTGTATAAATTCAATGCAATTTATTTTTATTGTATAGGAGTAGATACCCCATTTAAATCTTCTTGTTTGTAGTGATCATATTCTCTAAAAAAATCCTGGTACTAATATGTATGTGTAAAAATTGTGAAATTTTAGTGAAGTTTTTTGAGTAGTTTTTGTGAAAATAGAAAAAATAAGTGGATAATTATTTAATTTTAAGGGTAGTTATTCCATTTTATCCCTTTAACTTAAGAAATGAAATTGAAAATATTTTTGCATATCACTTAAAAAATATTATTTCATAATTAATTTTAGTATTATAACTAGTAGGAAGTTAGTTTAATTCATATTTATTGTATAGGGGTAGCAACATCATTCCAACCAATTAGACTGGTGTAATTGAAAAGCGTAAACCCTCCTTTCAATGATATGGATAAACTGTGAAATTTTTAGTAAAATCGGTTGAATAGTTTTTGAGTCTACAGAGGACAAAAAAACAAACATTAATTTTTATATATAGAGATAAATAGACAAGTTAAATAACTGCATTTAATCACATTTCGGTCACTTTATTCTAGGGGTGGGGGGGACTCACCCTTTACAAAAATATAAAATTTTATCTTTCCACAAAACTAGACAACTTAAATTGCACATACTTCTTAAAAAGTAAGTAAATTAAATCCTCGTCTTTCGTTCCCTTCATTCTAGGAAAAAACAATACAGTAACTACCCATTTTCCGTTGAATTTGTTTCTGTTTGCTTTTGGTTTGGTAGTCTAACCTAAAAATCTGTTGGTTGCGAATAGTAATAAACTGGTTATAAATTTGCTAAGTTGGTTGTTATGATAATGAATGTAAACAAACATGTGTTGCTAAGCTTTTTAAACAAGAACAGCCTTCTATCTACACTAATATTATAAAGAGGTAAAATTTGTTTGTTTCTTTCTTTGTTTGTTTGATATTTGTTTATTATTTGTTTGATGTTAGGGGGTAATCTCTGGAACTACTGAACCGACTGAAAAAATAGTTTTACTAATAAAAAGCTACACTATCCCTGCGAGTAACATAGGCTATAATTCATTTTGATAAAAGCATTTTTTATTTCAATATTTGTAAATTTAGTCGAACAAATTTTAGGTTAGGCCTAGACTGAGGAACCAACACATGTATTTACATTTATTACCATAGCAACCAATTGAATAAAATAACAGATAAAACAGCTCTTTGCTACAATATTTCCTTTAACAGCTGATTTCAAACTTTGAAGCAATTATTTGTATTTCTAACTTTTAGGTTAGGTTTTTATTAAAGTGTATACCTGAGCCTTGCTGGTTCTTTTAACCTTATTACAACTGTTGTTATAAAATATACGAAATAATTTGATTTGAACATTTAACATTATTTACCATCTTAGCTTTGGAGTTATTATTGATCATACACCTTGATTATAAAGATAACATAACATGATTATGTGTATAGAAGATTCGAACGGGATTGGCGTGCGGAGCACACAGGGGTTTCCTCTAGTACAGTATGTATAGATCAAAAAAGCTGTTACTATTAGGCTTTTGTATTGTTGACAATTACCCAGAAATCATAACTTTTTCTTACAGAAAAAACGCAATCGTAAAAGAATTACTTTTTCCATTTGAGATGCGGAGAAAACATACGGTGTAAGAATAAATAACTAATCTAATCAAATCTATAATTTGAACGTTTTTCACGCAATTAAGGAAAGCCGGTCGAACGAGTATGGTATGTGCGAATCGGGGGCAAGGTTAGGTACTGTATCTAAGTGTAATAGTACGCATTGTGCCAACTGTCATGTGGTGCGTGTACATGTGTATAGTGATTTGCTTATGCGGTGGAAGGGTAGAAGGGATGTTTCCACCCTCTGGTGTAGTACTACCCGACTTTAGTGTCGTGGAGAACCAACTTTGCCGTGTACAAGGGGTGGCTTACACGCAGGCGTTGGGTAATTTCACTTTGTGGGCTGTGCAGAGTAAGTTGAATCAAAATCTACTACTCACTAAGTAAACCTACATACAAATCTCTATATACAGTCTGTTCATAAAGTATCTTAAACCTCCTTCAATATTTTAGTTACTGATAATAAGTTAACAAAACTTTGTGTATATTTTGTGTTCTATGTTTTTGTATACCAGGTGTCTTAAAAGTCCCACCCCCACCTTTAATTTTTGTGTTTGTTAAAACAAACAAATATCCTTTGGGGAACGATACTAACTTAGCCCAAAGTATCTTTTGAAGCAATCGAAAATGTTGAGTGTCCCCTAAAAATGGGGGATTTTGGGGGCAACTCAAAACTTTTAAATGGGAAGTATGGTCATGTGATACCTCATTTTAAAGGTATATTTAAGAATAGGAAAATGACATAAAGAAAATAATAATCAGACCACCCAAAACAAAATGGCGGCCCTAAACGTGTCGACATAAAGTTTCTAATACGTAAATTTTAAGTCCTCCACATCTTCAAATTCAAAAAATTCAAAAAAAAATTTACGAAATCGACTTGAAAGCAATTTTTTTAGGTCAAGCACTTTGAAATAAACATTTTTTGTCCCTTGATTTTTTTTCTAAAAACTCTTTTTTTTCGAGATATTAGCAACTTTATGTCGATTTATTTCAACACGTTTAGGGCCGCCATTTTGGATTGGGTGGTCTGATTTTTATTTTCTTTATGTCATTTTCCTAGTCTTAAATATACCTTTAAAATGAGGTATCACATGACCATACTTCCTATTTAAAAATTTTGAGTACCACCGAAATTCCCCATTTTTAGGGGACACTCAATATTTCCGATTGCTTCAAAAGATACTTTGGGCTAAGTTAGTATCGTTCCAAAAAGGATATTTGTTTGTTTTAACAAACACAAAAGTTAAAGGGGGGGGGCTTTTAAGACACCTGGTATATCTGACAATCTATGTTTTTTGGGGCTTGAGGAGGAGGGGCGTTAGCAATTTCAAATATAAAGACAGGTTATGTAATATACTATTAAAAGAGACACAGTAAGCGCACACTAGAGCTCAGTACTTGTTTCGTTTTAAAGTAATGGATAGTCAAATTTCTCTAAAATGATATGTTTATACAACATCAAAGAAGATTACTAATTTCTTAATATTCAAAATAATTAGGTTGTTGAGATTACTGTTTTTTTCGTCAATGTTTTTACGAACTAGATTCAAAAAATTAAAATACAATCTAAAAATCTTACTAAGACGGGATAGCATGTTAATTAATTTTTAAAAGAGATTTTCAAAAAAAAATACTACATTATAGAAAATGCTTAACACTTTTGCAAACAGAACTGAGTGTTATCACAACAAATATCAGGAACAAAATGAGGGAGATATTGTTATCCTTGTTATCTTATCACTAGATGAAAAGTGGTGCTTATCAGGTACACATACAGTAGAGAAGGTCAATGTCAAAGTTAAATCAAAATCTATTATTCACTAACTAACCTTACATATAAATCTGTAATATATAAATAAAATTTAAGTGTATGTGTGTGAATTCAGCTAAATCTTTTTTTCTGAGCTCATATGGTTATTCACACATTATTAAATCCTGAACATGCTTTATTTTAATTTTTTTTGTGTCTGTCTGTTTGTCCGGGCTAATCTCAGGAATGATTGAACCAATTTAGACGAATCGCTCATTTTTAAGTAGAGGACTTTTCAGAGAACAATCTAGGCTACTTTTTATCACATAAATATTAGGGTTCCTATTTTTAAAAATTTTAAAAATAAAGACAAAATTAAGGGTTTTGAGGACGGACATAATATATTACTAAACCCACACACATTTCTTAAAAAGTTTTTACCTTTATTACCTACTTGGCAAATTTAGAATCGGTTAATTTTTTTAACAGCCAACATCGTTTGTAGGTTATGTTTAAATCACACTATTTTATAAAAAAAATCCTGTCATTCACACAAAAAACCTGTGTAAGCGTCAGGAACTAGGATACCGCGAGGGTTGGTGAGCGAAGCGAGCAGGAGTGGATCCCCTAGCCTATATATATATATATATAAATGAATGTTTCTTTATTTGACCTTCCTTAGGGACAAAAACTACTCGACCGACTTCACTGAAAATTTCACAGTTTTCCCTTATTAGTGCCGAGAATCTTTACCGTAAAAACTATTTTTAATACTTACATTTAAAGTGTTAAAATGGGGTAAGTACACTAAAACAATACACATTTATTTTCCAAAAGAGATAAATTTAGCACAATTTTTTCTCATGTGATACTAACCCAGTTTGATTATTTTGCGTTTAAGGGATGAAAACAGGAGTACCCACACTTAAAACAATAAATATACATTATTTTACTCCCATTGAAGCTGTAGAGCTGAAAAGGTGTATATTTATTCCATGAACGTTAAGTAGAAAAAGTAAATCTTTAGAAAGATGTGGTTTTTACGTATGGTAGGGTACATTAAAGGCTACAAATAAGCCAAATTTTATCAAAATCGTTAGAGCCGATTTTTATATAAAAATAATAACTGATTATTTGGGGGTTTTTTGTCAAAAAGGGGGTTGTTTTTCAAAAATTTTCTAAACCTTTTTCGTGCATCTATTCATGCCTACTTGTTTTTCGTGCCTACTTGACATGTCTGGTGCAAATTTGTTTGAAATCGATCGAATTGTTTTCGCTCTAGCTTTGTGTACATAGAGACAGACATAGGTACAGACATACAGACAGACATTTTGTAAAAACCACTTTTTTGGACTCAGGGGGTCCCAAAACGGACATTTCCACAAAAATCTCAACATAGATTTTTTTTGCGATCACTACTATACTTTCTCTATATTATAGTATAGTGAGAAAGTAAAAAGTAAATCCATCAAATTTCAGTCACGGCCGTATGTAGGGTAAAACGGTGTAACTATCCATATTATACAATAATAATATGAATCCCGCTAACTTCCTACAAGCAGAGAGCTGAATTCGGTACATATGAATGCAGTTTTATTAAAAGGGCATCAGTCCATTTTTTTGACATTTTCACCTTTTTGTTGATTTTAAAAGTACATTCCTAGAGCTTCCGTTTCATGTTAAAACGGGATCAGTCCATTATTTGATATAACAGCTGTAATAGCCTTCCATATATCTGGGTTTTTGTAAGAAGGGCATCAGTCCAGGACTGATGCCTTTCTAACAAAAATCGATTGGCAGCACTGGTTTGACAGCTGGCACAACTCTCACTCTTTGCTTTAGCTGTAGGTTTACTGTTTGAGGTTATGTCGATGTTTTCATGCGGTTTTTAGTGTTTATTCTGAGTATCAATCTGAAAGCAATTTTAATCCATAGTAATCAACTATATGCAAAATATATTCTTGCCCAAAGTTCCAGTGCAGGAGCTTTTCTACCTCAGACAGTTAACAATTAATACATTTTGTAAAAGTGATATTAAAACATAAAACTAGTTCCTTGTATGTATATAATGAGAGTGATGGGAAGAAGGGCCCTGATGAAGTTTGCACATTTTTGTCAGACTTTCTAAAAGACATACCTGCCAACATAACTGAGCTTAGAATTTTCTCTGACAACTGCTATGGCCAAAATAAAAATCGAACTGTTTCTAGATTTCTGTTGAGTCTAACGGATTCAAAAAGATTTGCCAAGATCCAACAATTTTTTTTAATAAGAGGCCATAGTTTCCTTCCCTGCGACAGAGACTAGGAGGGAATCATGTTTTTTGAGACCGAATTTTGCGTTTGGGTCAAATATCGCAACAATTACTGCAGTTACAGAACTGGGACTTATTTTATTAAGTTTATCTGCTCATTTTACGTAAATTAAATTAAATTTTACACCTTAATTAAAGTCCTACATATTTCAACAGGGATTCGTTTCTGTGAGTAATCTGAAACACGGGTGAAGTATTTCGCCAGCTGTAACTCTCTAACGAAGCATTTCCGAACCTATGAATATATGAACTTTTTTTCATTATTTTTTGCTAGTTTAATCCGCTCAGAAAGTGCTCGGAATATTATGCAAACAACTTATTATTTCAGCTCATAATAACATTAAAATATTTTGTTTCTAGAGTAATTCTGTGTATTGTTGACAACTACCAAGCAATACATTTTTCCTCTTTTCGTCAATATCTCTGATGTCCTTTGAGCTACAGACAAAATAAAAAAAAACATCGTGTTTAACAATTAAACTTTTTTGTTTCTTGTATTTTTTTGTAAATTTAGCGGTTTTTGAGATATTTAAAATTAAAAATTATAAATCGCCGCCATTTTGAAAATATTTAAAATAATTTTCTAATTTTTCGTACAGTGATAAAAGGTTACGCAAAAAATAGGTATACAAAGTTTGAGGTCAATATCTTTTCTACTTCCAAAAATATTAATTATTTTGTAAAAAAACACATACAGGCAGACAGACGTAAAAATAAGCATCATAGACCCATGTAAATATTGTGAAATCTGTTTGTCTGGATCCCAGGAATATATCCACAAAAGGGGTCCAGAGAGTTCGGGGACACTCTGTATAATAGTATAGATTTAAATTCCACTTCATACAAGCTAAAGAACGGAAATTATGTAGATGTTATTCTATTTGATATATAAGAAATAAAACCCATTTGCATTTCGATTATTTGAGTCTAAGCGATGAAAATGGGAAAAGTACCTATAAATATAAATAATATTTCTCGCACTTGCTATAAAGCTAGAGACCTGATACTTATCACATATTTATACAGTGGTGCAAAAGCTCCGCAACCACCTTCGTAATTGTAAACCTGTTACACGTATTAACTACAAACTTTCAGGAAGTTATAGTGGGCAAATTCTACGCCTCAAATTCTATGAATGACCCTTATTCGGTTAACACGTTCACTGCTACGCAAATTTCGTTTTCCTAAGCTATGAGCTGACCTTTTATTTTTTATACTTATAGCCTAAATGAGTAGAAATTACTTTTATTTTTATTTTTGAACCTTTCTGCGTAATAATCACTAATATTTTAAAGCGGACGCACATGTTCGTCCATAGCACACAAGCTTAAAATTGGTATGCGAAGCACGCAATGCATTGTGTATTTAAAATACTCCCAATATTCGGGTTGGCGTGCGAAGCACGCAATGCACTGTGCGTCGGCCGCTTCTCATTGTGTTCAGTGTCAAGCTCACATATGCGTCCTTAGCAGTGAACGTGTTAAGCAGGTTGACAGTCAAAATTTGTAAATAGTAACCCTTATTGTGTGATACCTCATTTCAAAGCCCTCGTTAAGACGAGAAAATTGGCGGAGCCAAGAAGTTCAAATTTTTCCATTTTTCTACGTATTGTATTTTACATACATCTACATGTGTACTGTATTAATTTTAAGATACAGAAACATTTGCAAAAGTTTTTCAAAAATTAATAATTTTTTAAATCTATTTATTAGAATAAATATTTATTTTAGTAAATAAAATGATTTACAATATTTTATTTTTATTTTTATAATTTTTGAATATTTAAATCGTAATTAGTTTTAATTAAGATTTAGGTATTGAGTAGGCCCCCATTTTCATAAATATGCCAAAAATCTTGGCTGCTAATTTTTTCTAAATCATAATTAATGTAGATTTAAAAAATTGGAGTTAATACGTGGAACAGGTTTAAAATTACGAAGAGGTTGCTGAAATTTTGCATCATCCTGTATAAGAAATTAAAAACAATCGCATTTAGATTATTTCCATCTAAGGAGTAAAACATTTTTCGTATCTAATATTTTATGTAAAGTGTAACCATAGATGTGAAATACAGCCCGCAAACCTGATTTGTAATTTTTACGTTCGTTCGGGAGCTATGAGAGATAAACTGGCGGAAATGGGATTGCGCTTATTGGTGCACAGCTAGTCTTTATTTTATTTATTTATTTTTTATTGGTTTTGTTGACAAAAATATTTGTATCAAACAAGTCATATAAACAAGTATAAAACAACCCATTTGACCAATACTCACAAAATACAACTAAACAACCAGAAGACAAATTTACAATAATTAACATAAATACACAAAATTTTAAAAATAAAAAATCTGTAAGAATAATTTAATACGCTAAAACACATAGCAAAAAAAAAAGAGATCACATCTATCACAAAATAGTACAAACTCATCCACCGAGTAAAAGGATTCATAAAATAGAAATTTTCTGAGACTTTTTTTAAAAATCCTGTAGTTTGGTGAATTTTGAATGCTTTTAGGAAGCTTATTCATGAACTTTGCACCAGATTGTGAGGGAAGTTTACTGTACAATTTTAACCTGTGCTGTCTGGCACGATACTCACAAGCTTGTCTGGTGCTGTAGTCGTGTATATCCATATTTTGGACATGGTCACACTTCAGACAAAGATGCTCTAGCTGGACAAGAATGCTCCAACCAAACAACAATACTGTAGC
The DNA here is from genome assembly GCA_018207615.1 of Philaenus spumarius. Classification (NCBI taxonomy): domain Eukaryota; kingdom Metazoa; phylum Arthropoda; class Insecta; order Hemiptera; family Aphrophoridae; genus Philaenus; species Philaenus spumarius. The sequence goes on from JAGFPH010000350.1 coordinate 246,550, forward strand.
CAGACAACAGTTCTCTAGCCAGAAAACAATACTTTAGCCAGAC
>JAGFPH010000350.1:246602-266489 GCA_018207615.1 Philaenus spumarius
AATACTTTAGCCAGACAATGATGCTCTAGCCGGACAAGAATGCTCTATCCAAACAACAATACTTTAGCCAGACAACAGTTATCTAGCCATAAAACAATACTTTAGCCAGACAACAATGCTCTAACCGGACAAGAATGCTCTAGCCTGACAACAATGCTCAAACTGGACAACAATGCTTAACACATCAATAATAATTTCATCTACATTGAATTATTAGTTTTCGAATGAAAACGGAATAAACACACATACCTTTCATCTTAAAACAAAGGATTGCCATAAAAATAACTGCTCCGTAGAAAATACGAGAATATCGGTTAGAGGTTGAAGTTCTTGCAATAATGCGACCTAGACGGTAAGTTCTTTTGATGTGTTTATGTTTAATTTTCCTATGTTTTTAGTGTTCGACGCATCGGCCAAGATTCCCACAGGCTTGCTAGCTGGTAATGGCTACGAGCTGGGGAATTTCGACGAATGTTTAGATGTTGGAGTGGAAACCATAGTCGGCCGTATCGAAGGACAGTACTGTTTGGTGGACGTACATTACAGTGCTAAGGTGAAATACCCTCCACAATACACCCTGTACTACAACCCCTTGAGGAGTGCATGGCTCAAACTAAGGGTACGTATATGAAATATAATATTTTTATAACAGAATTTGGAAAACTAAATTTACATCAGTTCAATAAAACACTAAGCAACACTTTCAAGACATAAAATTGTAAATATTTTATTATATACACTTGTACATGTCTTATATTTGTAGTAAAACTGTCTGTTAGTAGCCACGTGTTGTCCCAGCTAACGAGCTACTGCTCGACTTATGTGATGTAAGCGTTGAGTGTCAGGCTGAAGATGACGTCAGTAAAACGGTGAAACACGTCGCACTAATAACATGGATTACTGAGACATAGACATGAGCGCCAACATGGACTCTGATGGGACTACGTTTTTGCCATAAGATGACGCCATCTTGTTTTTATGGCGTAATATGCACCGACTTCCAACGTGTAATAGTGTAATGTGTAATAAAATATGAATATGTTATAGTATATAAGGAAATCATATTATCTAGGGACTTGCGAGTGGTGGGTAGATTTTCCCACGCGCCCGCCCCCCTCATCTCGTCTCCACCTCGCTCAAATCAGCAACGCATCTCAAATTTAGGCCACTAACAGCCCATGTTTAACACCAATTATTAGGAAAATCCGTCGCCGCATCAACCTTCTGCCCCACCATTCACCACTCTCGAGTCCTTAGATAATACGATTCCCTTATACACTATAACATATTGTTATATATTTTATCACGCACTACACTACCGCACGTCGGAATTCGGTGCATATTACGTCATGAAAAACAAGATGACATTGTCATATGTCGCAACTTTGTTTAAAAAACGTAGTCCCGTAAGAGCCCATGTTGGCGCTAATGGTGTGGTATGTCTACTATTATAACCATTTATTCACTTATATCCAACCTAATTGATTTGAGATTCATTTAGCCGTTCCTGGCAAAATCGACTGTGGCACACTGAAAAACGGAAAGACATATAAATGATCACCCTCAACCCTGGATTACTAACCATATTTGTATATCATTTTCCACTGACCACTAGTAAGTTTGATGTATATTTGTTATTAATATTATTTTTCACAAAAAATAATGTAACAGTCCAATGCATATATGATTTATTTACTCTCTACCCTTTCAACGTGTGACTTTTTATGAGAGAAACTCCCCCTGCTGCGGGACTTTTTTAAGCTTTCAGAGTTATGAAACATCTATATATATAAAAGCCAAAACCCACTGACTCACTGACTCACTCATCACGATTTCTCAAAAACTACCGAACGGATTGAAATGGAATTTGGTATGTAGCTGCTAGGGCCATAGGTGCTCACTAAGAAAGTTTTTCAAAAAATTCGAAATTTTAGAGGGCGTTTGGGGGGATCAAAGTTATTTAAAAACGATTTCTTCAAAACTACCCAACGGATTGTAATGAAATTTGATATGTAGCTTCCTGTAGGGCCATAGGTGTTCACTAAGAAAGAGTATGAAAAATTGGAACTTTTTGAGGGGTTTGGGGGGTAAAAATTACTAAATCACGATTTCTCCATAATTACCGAACAGATTGGAAAAAGCTTCCTCTAGGGCTATAGGCACTCGCTAAGAAAGGGTTTTAAAAAATTCGAAATTTTAGGGGGAGTTTGGTGGGATCAAAGTTATTAAATCACGACTTCTTCAAAAATACCGAACGGATTGGAATGAAATTGGGTATGTAGCTTCCTCTAGGACCATAGGTGCGCTCACTAAGAAAGGGTATAAAAAATTTCGAAATTTTAGGAGGGGTTTGGGGCGATTAAAGTTACTAAAATCATAATTTCAGATCTCTTATTATTATGACAATAGTGCTTTTATTATTTAAGATCTATATATAAAAGCCAAATACCACTCACTGACTGAACACTTAAAAAGAATACAATTACGTTGAAAGGACTGAAAATACCAACCACCACGGGCAACGCCGTTCGGGTCAGCTAGTGTTTGTATAAAAACGTTAGTAACTAACTTATTTTTTGGAATATTTTAATGATTTTTTTACTAAATTAAACAGCAGATTACATTCGTTTTGGTAATATCAATAACATATGAGTTTACTTGTGATAACATATTTACATACCAGTCAAAAGTTAGTTTTAGTTGGTAGTCTTATCACAAAACACATACCTAAGAAAACACTAATAAAACCAATATAAAATAATCAAAACATGATTTCCGAACGTAATCAATCAACTAACAAACATAAAAACAATACAAGTGATCAAATGTAAACAAAAACGTAGTAAACACAATGTCACAAACTCGTATGGTAAAACAGCTGTTATACTGGTGAACCAATTTTGTCAAGAAATTCAACAGAAGTATCGTATGTTTTTTTTTAAATCAGCCAATAATTATGCTACAACTAGCTGGCCCGACCCGGCTTTGCACGGATAGACAAATCAAAGTTAAATGTATATTAACAAAAAATATATTATATAATTTAAAAAAAAACTGGCAATTGTGAAGAATCGTAAAAAACCTGATACTAATAATTAGCCCAATAATTGGTGTTTTAGTTCATTGTAGGCCTAACCTAAAATTATATTCATTTTTTAATCCAAATCAGTTGTTGATCAAAATCAGCTGTTTACTCTTTTCATACGAGCAGCTGTTTTTTTTGTACCCCTGATAAAATCAAAAGAAATCTTTCTTCTTCTTCCTTAAGATTGACCTTCCATAAGATTAACATTGAAACTTTGAGGGCCACTGGGGCGTAGCCCTAATGTCCTAGGACTTCGGTAAATGGCCTAAAACCTTCCCAGGGTTAACCTGTGTTACTATGCAAAATTTCAAAGCAATCGGATGGACGGTTTGGTAACGCATAAAGGACAAACATACAAACAGACAAACGTACAGACGGACATACATTGAATTTTATATATATATATATCTACAATAATTATACTACATTATGCTGCAATATAAATCGCTTCGAGATTGTTTCATGTTTAGCTGCTAGATGGAAGCATCTGACGGAGTGTTCCTGAGCGTACGCTATACGTCAAAACACACCGAAGAAAAAAATTCCCGGCGTATCACGTACGGCAAAACACGTTGAAGGGCTACTGGTGTTTTTATGCAACAGAAATTGTATTTACATATTTTACACATTTTTATATTAAATTACTAGGTGAGACCCCAGGGTGCTTCGCACGCCAACCCCCGATGGTACCTTCTAAAAACATGTTGTTTTATTTATAATATAGGTGCAGGATTAATAATAACCTCAAAACTGAGTCGGTAAATAATGTTAAATGTTCAAATCAAATTATTTCGTATATGTTATAACAGCAGTTATAATAAAGGTTAAAAGAACCAGTAAGGCTCAGGTTTACACTTAATCTAAAACCTAACCAAAAATTTAGAAATACAAATAATTGTTTCTTATTTTGAAATCAGCAGTTAATATTGGTTACTCGCTATCAATTACCATATATTATCAATAAATAGGCCTACTATTAAATTATAATAGGTGTCTTATTTATTTTTAATTAGGATGTAATATATTACTTTTTTCTTATTTTTAAATTCCATAACGAAAGTTTTTATTGGTTTGTGTGTATTGAAACATGTGTTGGTTCAGTCTGGGCCGAATCAACACTGTTTTATCTGTTATTTTATTCAATTGGTTGCTATGTTAATGAATGTAAATACAGTTAAGAAAATATATATGTGTTGGTTCGTCAGTCTAGGCCTAACTTAAACTTATGTTTAATTTATTTTACCTGCCTTAAAGGCAAGATACACACATAATTTATGTTTTTGTGCACAACTTTGCACAGTACGTTTTGAATAATATAAGTTTAATTTTTCAATTGTCGTTTTTTAGTTTTTCATAACTTTGCTTATTTATTGGTATTGCAGCTGTTAGACCCTATGGGTTTAGTGCCCAACTTGATCCTGTGAAATTGTTCCGACTAAATTTACAAATATTGAAATAAAAAATGTTTTTATCAATATGAATTCTAGACTGTTACTCAGGAATAGTATAGCTTTTAATATAAATAAAAAAATTTCAATTGGTTCAGTAGATTACCCTCTGCATAAAAATAAACTAGTTTTACCTTTTTATAATATTAGAATAGATCGTGTGTGTTATTCTTACTTCAACAAATGGCTTTGTTCACAAAAACCTATCTGAAAATTTACAAATACAAATAATTGTTTTAAGTTTGAAATCAGCTGATAATGGAAATATTATAGAAAACAGCTGACTTCTGTTATTATTATAGTCAATAAACATGTGTAATGGCGCTTACATTTTTGTTGAATATTGAGTATATTTTTTATTGTTTTTATGTTCCATAGATGCTGTAGTTTTTCAAAAAGTATATAAAAACACGCTTATATTTAAATTAAAGTTTGTGTCAAAATTTCAAAGCAATCGGTGAAGAACTTTCTGAGATTATCGATTTTGAACAAAGGCACATTTACATTTTTATTTATGTAGATAGGAGAATAATGTTGATGATACTATTGAAAAGGGGTTGAAAACAGGTCGTTGTAAAAAAATACATGAGAAAAATCAAAACAATAATAAGTACAATGTAAATGAATTAAAAATTAAAATTAAAATTGTTTAAAGAATATCACACATGTTCATTTGTATGCATAACTAAACCCTAAAATGTTAAAAGTTACGCTGTCGATAACTATTTGACAGCACGACGATGTTTCTTCATTAACTCACAATAATAGAATGGCAGCACAAAAACAACACTATATCAAAGCCCACTAAAAAATACCGTTGAGGGACGGGCTTGTGTTCACCGAGACTATGAACGCAATCGCCGTAGTGTGACGTTGTCACGTTCTTCCCACGCTTCTAACTGACTGCGGCTGATTCAACGCATTTATAATTCTTTAAACTGTGCGATCAAGCCTCGAGCGGTAAATACCAGGAGTGTTCGAGGCTAGTAGATATGGCAACGCTGCGCTCCCATCCTATTGGCCGCCTCGCAACGGTATTCTTTAGTGGGTTTTGTATACACACTTTCACTCTCAATGCCAAACTGAAGCTAGAGGAAAGGGCGCGTCTAGACAAAGCTATTTTAGTTTTGACAACCCCCATCGTAAAATGTACGAATGGTTAGCGATCTAGGGTTAAATTGTTGCCAAATCAAGGAATAGATACTGTAGAGAAGGGAGAATACTTCACAATACTTGTACATGTTATTGATTCTAACATACACTATTTAGAATACAACGTTTCAGTGGTACACAGATTAATCGGTGTTGCAATTTAATATTGTTTTCTATTTTTGTTTTGTTGTCGCACCTGTACAGGACAGTCAAGACCCTTCGCAAATACAAAGGAAGACCATACACTGGGCTCTGTGTGTCCCAAGCACTTGCACCAGTTCGGACATACAGCAAGCGTTTTCGTGGAGCATATTCAATTTGAAGGTTAAGTTTAACTTGAACTCCACAGTGTTGCCAGATCTCTGCCAGAGTAGACGCTCGATTCAGCAGAGGAAACGTTACAACATTTTTGACAAATTTACAGTGTAAGTTATGGTCAGAATTTCGAAAGGCAAGGTTTTGATAGCAACAAGAAAGCTTATATGAACATATGTCCCACACATCTGTTCCTATGACTGTCCACCATTTGTTTTTTGTTTTTTATTTACCAAATATAATACCCGAACAAAAAAAAGAGGTGACGATTAAAAAACATAATTCCTTATCTCAAAAACCTTCTGACAACAAATTATATTTGTTGGAGAAAACTTTTTTTAAGAGACACCTTTTGTTTAGTAAATAACTCTTTCGTTGTGTAAGAAACGCATTTTGTTTTGTAAAGAACCCTTTTGTTGTGCAAGAAATCCGTTTTTCTCTTTTTTTTTGTAAAGAACTTTATTGTTGTGTAAGAGAAATTACCTTTTGTTTTGTAGAAACCCCTTTTGTTGGTAAGATAAACCATATGTCTTGTAAAGAACCCTTTTTGCTGTGTAATAGAAATTTTTTGTTTGTAAAGAAACCTTTTGTTGTGTAAGAGAAACCTTTTATTTTGTAAAGAACCCTTTTGTTGTGTAAGAGAAACTATACTATGTAATAAAAGAACCCTTTTGCATTTTATAAGAGATACCATATACCTTGTAAAGAACCCTTTTGTAGTGTAAGAGAAACCTTTGTTTTGTAAAGAACCCTTTTGTTGTGTAAGATAATTTTTTATTTTTTAAAGAAAATTTTTGTTGGATAAGAGAAGCCATATGTTTTATAAACGAATCTCGTTTTGAGTGTAAAAGAAACCTTTGTTTTGAAATGATAGCTTTTGATGTGTAAGAGGAGCCATATATTTTGTAAATTAACCCTTTGGTTTGAAAGAAAAACCTTCTGCTTTCAATAAGAATTATTTTGCATTGCACGAAAACCCTTATTCTTTGCAAACATTACTTTAAATTTCAACTCTCAGAGAAAAGCTATTGGTTGGCAATTATAACACGAAAAATTTCCCTTAGTAGCTCAATAATAACTATTACAAATTTTTAACACACCTCAAATGAATAAATACTAATAACAAAAGCTAATAACAAAATGTATCTGTCATGTTTAGGATGCTGGGAGTATGCATCGCACTTCTGGTCCTGGTCAGTTCTCTCTTCGACGAAGTACAGTCTAGGGCCCTGATCAACTCTGACTACAATCTGCCACCGGGTAAACCATAAGTTAATCGAATTTTGAATACATTAGTAGACAACAAACGTTGCCAAATTGTGACAGGAGACCTAAGTATAGATCGCAATTGTAGTCTTTGCGCAACTAGAATTTATAGTAGTAGTGCGTTTTATTCTTCCGCTATCAAAAATAGGGCAGGAAAATAGAGGGTTACAGACATAATCATGACTGTAATCTTACTGAAATGAGCATGCGTGAAATGTACGTGGGTCTGTGTTATTAAACACAGTTTTCTCTCACACATTAAAAATAAACGGATATATTATTTGCCTAGTCTTCTTCCGCGATCAACAAGTTGATGTGATTGCTAACAGAGTGCAGGCTAAACACTCGAGTAGGAACACAAATTCGGCGCGTACATGTTTCCACAATAAAGCAGATTTTTCGTCATAAACTATCCAAATTACTTTTATTTGACAGATAATTAAACTTCGAATGTGGTGAGCTTTTTATATTTTTCATATTTGCATTATTTAATAAGAAACAAAATCGAAAACTTTGATTTCAATTTACGTCAAAGAACAAATTTAAAACAAATTTTTTTTAAACTAAATGATATCCACATTTGGACTGTCGTAACCTTTAAAATGAAATGTTCTGAATAACTCCCTGATCATTATTACACCAGTAATCTGGTTACGCGTTTAACATTGCTCTTATGAGAGTTGAAATTTAAAATGGGGGCTGTATCTGCTGAGCCTTAGTGGAACAAAAATGTATATACGAGTACAGTTAATAGCTTTACTTACTCAAAGCAAGTTTCGACGACAATTTCGCCATCATCAGTGATACACTAGCTTCAATAACTAAACTATACCTACCTAATACCGTCCTACGACCCTTATTTATACAGAACCAGAGAACCGACTTTACATCAGTAAGGTGTTGGCAAGTCACCAATGCAATGCTTATTTAAGAGAAAATGTCCCAAATCTACTTTACAAAATTTGTTTGCGATTAAGAAAAAAAAACAGTTAAATAATTTTCTTTTTATCATTATTCTTGGCACTCACTGTGCAGAAAAATCGCCACGGCATATACATTATTTTAAAAATTGCGTCATATTATTAAATTCGAGAAATTTGTTGTAGGACCTACCCTTTAGTCTCTGAGAACTACCAGATGACAAACGTACCAATTTGAAGCAAAATATTCTAACACTCACCAAGAATATAAATGTGTATTTCCTCCATTAAAGTTTGATAAAAATAATACAAAATAAAATCCTGAAAATTTCCCATGTTATTTATATGGGAAAATTTTTTTCAAGAACTCCCCTTAGTTTGAGAGAGCCATTCAACGTAAAAATACATACAACTTTTGAAGAAAAAAAAACAGATTAAAACTCCAAAACTCCAAATAGTAACGATAGTAGTGAAACACATCATTGAAAAGATCTTTTAAAAACAAACATTTTTCGTATTTAAAGTTTAACTTTATCTCTAACCGTTTCAAAATGAGAAAACTTATTTTTCAACATTCTTTATCGCATATTACTCAATGACTTTTGCCATTGTTGGGTAGGGTAGTTAGGAGGGTTTGACCAAGGCTTAATTTCTGCTGATCCGAGGCCACAAGATCGAGGTGCAAAGCGAGTTTTTTCGCTGCGAGTGGAACGAAGCAGCGCGTGTGTCGAAGCTGGAGGCTTAGGTGCAAAAAAATTCTAATAATTTATTTCGTACATAGAGGCAGCTATTCAGCGTCTTCGTAAGTATACTAATTTCCCAAATTGTTGGTTGACACCCTAAAACCTATAAATTTAATTTTGGAAATTCACTAAACTTACGTCAGCGGTCCAGCTGCGTGATCGAATTATTTTTACCAGTACTAAAATGATATTTGTTTACAACTGGTGAATATTGCAGTCTTGTGATATTTCCTTTATTTACAGAGCCATCGTTGTACCTTGTTCTCAAGTGTTTCTCCGTCGGAAGGAATCTCTCCTACCTGACCCAGACCACGCTCTCTAATACAGGCTTGGACTGTATCCACGGCCTCAGGTTACTTTTCATGGTGCTGACTATCTCAGGACACCGGTTCATGGTCGAGTTCAGTGGACCGATATCGAACGCCGATATTTTCGAAGAGGTAAGACTCCATACCAACGGTAGTCAACCCGGCCCCTACAGCCTACGGTAGCTGAGCAGTAGGGGTTTTTAAAACATTTTCATTGGATTATCATAAAATTCCCCGTGATAATTTAAATTTTAGAAAATTTACAATTTCTATCGCCCGCTCATAAGATTAGTTCATGTTATGTAAGTGACAGCAATCTAAAGAACCGCTTCCATTCTTGCTCATCTCCTTTCCCACCACCCAGCTATAACAGACGCGCAGAGCTGGCACTCGGGGCCCTAAAACAAAATCCACAATAAGTGAGAAGCATGCACAGACGACTGGTCAGTACGCAATTAGATTTGTGAGAGTGAGCACGTGCCTACAGCTTCAAACGAAATATTGTGAGCCCATGACTCAAAAAGAAATAATACGTTCGTCGTTCCAACGTAAATCTGAAGATTAGAATCTGTTGTAAGTAAACAACATACGTTGTTTTTTATTGTATCATAAAACATTATCCAATGAGGTAATGAAGAAAAGTCGATTGCGGGAAGATCTTTCTAAACAGCGTCCAAATGATAAATTGTATAAAGTAAAGCTACTTCCCTACTTTAACCATTACAGATAGTGCCAAGTAGCGTGATGCGTCACTTGAGCATGCGCTGTAACGTCTTACCCTCTCCTACTCGACTGTAAGTCTTCAGTACAGTCACCACCAAAAAGTATTGATATACAATCTACACGACTACATAGCAGACATGAATAGGTAGGCCAGGCGGCTCTGACTGTACTCCACCGCGAGAGGGGAAATGTGGAGGGAGCCGGCGTAGGAGACTTGCACAACCCCTCTTCGCGCTCCATCCTAATTGGCGCTATCTGTACTGTGGGCGGCAAGGCTAACAGAGATACAAAAGTGGGCTGTAGATATAAAAAATTTAACTACACCTGCTCCTGACTGTTGAATACTTCTAAACGGAAAACCCGTTTAAACAACCAAGAAGGTTTGCTGATGTACACAAACTTCAACTTAGTATTAATACCGATCCGGTTTTAGCGAATTTCCATAGAAAAGATGAGCTATTGCAGTGACCCTTATGGTGATACCTAAGGTTGGGAGTAATAAAAATGAGCATCGATCATAGTCCCCAGAACACGTTTTTGGTTGTCAATAAAAAAATTATTTATATGTATTCGCGATCAAACGGCACGTCTGATTTGGTACACAAGTTGGTTGTCTATGTGGCTCGGACGAGTTTGTTAGAAAAAAAAGGTTCCAGCAACCTGAAGTAATTTTTTTTCGTTTTTCGTATTGAAATGAAACTTTTTAAAAGTTTTATGTACAAATATATAGGATATTATTCTACACATTTTGTAATTTACACAATCTTGTAGCTCACTTGGTTCCCCCAAAATCGATCAAAAAGTAAAATACCATAAAAGTAAATCAACGTAAGGGATTTTACCGTACTGGCCTTCTGATCCGTGGCCGACGGCCGAGTTTGTACGCTACGAGCGAAGTAAAGCAGCCCTGTGCCCTAGGCCGCAAGTCCGAGATGGAAACTTGCAAATCGAGTTTTTCCGCTGGGTGTGGAACGAAGCTAGGCTTAGGTGCAAACAAATTCTAATATATTTCGTACTCGGCGCCTTCGTGGGTAGACCAATTTCTCAAATTGTAGGTTGAAACCTTAAAATATATAAATGTAATTTTGGTAATTCGCTAAACTTAAGTCATCGGTTCAGCTGCGGGATTGAATGATTTTTAAATTAATTTACTATTGTTTAGAGATATTTTTGTTTTTATAAGTAGTCTATAAATATGAAATACTTAATATCTTGTTTTATTTATTTTATTTTTTAACTAATACTTGAAATGAAATTAATAAATATTTTTTTAAAGGGGGAAAATACCCCTACTCACTCCGTTCGCCAACCCCCACCCCACCTCCGATCGCTTCGGAATCTCCGGGGAACCCCGTTCAACTTTATTATTTTTTTTTTTTATTTGAATTCGACTTCATGAATTTGTGCGCCTGGAAGTTATGCAATACGTCTCCGCTACGCAATACACGTATTTAATCCATTCTTATTACTTAATAATTATTATGAGAAGAAGAAGTAGAAAAACTTTTTACAGTATATAATAGAGAGATATATTTTTCTTCTTACTGACTCAACAGAGTCTTCTTTCCCTGCTAATTTTTCCAAGCCCGTTCCCTTGGCAGTGGTTTTGCTAGATAGTAGCTATACTTATTACTTTATAATTATGAGAAGAAGAAGTAGAAAAACTTTTTTATATAATAGAGAGAAATTATTGTGAATTACTTTTGACTCAGAAACAACGCTAAACAGTATTGATAGAGAGTTCTGAAATACAATGTAAGTATGTAACTTAAATACTTGTACCAAAGTTTATAAAATTTTAATTTTGCATTCCTTTGTGTGATTATTATTTTCTTTTTCCAGAGCTACCGCCATTTCTCCAACATGTACGTCCTGAACGGCCTCATTGTAATGGACTCCTTTTTCGTTTACAGCGGCCTCCTTACAGCTTACTACCTCCCTCTGGAACTGGAGGACAAGGAAGGGCTCAATCCTTGTGTTATGTGGCTATATAGGTTTATCAGGTACAGATTTACTCGATTATAGATAAATAATGGAGTCTGAATTTGGTAAAACATACAAAAGACAAAACAATCAAAAGCCGTTATTAGCTTAATAGCTGTTGTGCATGGCTTCTCTCTTGTTAAAAACAAAGATACCTTGAAGTATTTCCAAAAAGTCGTTATGCGTTAACAAAAACTAGCTGTGCGCCCGTTCTTCGCTACGATAATGACTTTTGAATATTAATAATTCGATCACGCAGCTGAACCAATGACTTGTGATGAGCTAATTTCTAAGAATAATTCAATATGTAAGGGATAATTATTATAATAATTATTATATTTGTGCGTTTTAAGTTTTGTAAACAAGATTGATTTTTGTCTAACTGAAGTAAGTTTAGGCAAAATTTTACATTTCGTACATTTTGACAAAGTAATAATATTTTACATTGTTTTATTTTACTGTAACTTAATATTACTCACTTAAATATCAAATTTAGCTTCATATTACAACAATGGAGGTCATACACGTTAATGGAGTATCTATTCCTCACAGAGTAGTTTCTTCTAGGCCTTAGAACAATGCTTATTCTACTCTTCGGCTTTAATTGTACGTTGACACGATCCACTGGGGTTTGAGGTCAGGACCAGAGTTGTTAGTCATATTTCAAACAATTGGCGCAGGTTCAAACCATATACTTTAAAAGTAACAGGAGATATTTATTCAACAAAAAAAGAATATATCGCTGATATGAGAAAACCGGTAACTTTTAGAACTTCATGTGAAATCTAAGCAGCATCCGAAATATTTTTTATGAATTTCAGGTGTATAGAGATGGTTATTAGCGAATTTCCATAGGAAAAATGAGCTATTGCAGTGGCCCTTATGACCCAAGGTCGGGAGTAGCAAATGAGCACCGATCATGGTCCCCAGAACACGTTTTGGGGTGTCATTAAAATTCATATATATATATGTGTGTGGGTGTGTGTGTGTGTGTGTGTGTGTGTGCGTGTGTGTGTGTGTGTGTGTGTTCGCACTCTTGCGGCCGCATTTTAAGTCAAATTTGATCCAAATTTGGTACACATGTTGGTTGTCTATTTCGCTCGGATGAGTTCGTTAGCGAAAAAATCCAACAACCGGTAGTTCGTTTTTTGACCGGAAGTAATTATTTTTTTTAGATTTTTACTACGAGAATGAACATTTTCTAAAAATATAAATGTAGGATGTTATTCTGCACATTTTGTTTTTTTACGCGACCTTATAGCTCTCTTGGTTCCCTCAAAATCGACCAAAACGTAAAATACCATAAAAGTACCCGGTTCAAAGTCAAGTGGTGCAAACTCGCGAGGCCACTAGACGCAAACAAACTCTACTAATATATTGCGTACACATAAACAGCTGTTCAACTCCTTTCTCAAATTGTTGGTTGAAACCCTAAAACATAGGCATATAAACTTAATTTTGGAAATTTGCTCAACTCACGTCAGCGGTCCAGCTGCGTGGTCGAATTATTTGTTGTGGGAGAGTTTAGGCAAACCGATTAAGGGCGTAGGGAGGCTAAGGTTTTCTGGGGAACTGACGAGAGGCCACTTTGATGTTCTCATTCCTCTCACACCTTCTTTACCTGACAACTCAATGGGTATTAGTTTGGAGGAAATACAGTCACATCGGAAATCAGTTCCCAATCACATGTTTCAGACGATGGTCTCCAAATTTCTCAACCTCCAACCCTATCAGAACAGTGTACATCATCATCTGACGCAGTTCGGTCAAATCCAGAACAAATACCAAAAAAAGAGGGGAAAAAATACGAAAGCGTTTTTCTAATACAAATCGCGTAAAAGCACATAGGCAAGCGGTAAAAAAAACACTGTCTCAAAATACATACAGAATCGGCTAAAATACTTTAATATGTAACATTTGCTGTAGGTAACCATATTATTGCAATAGCGAACATTGTCCTGTCAGCTAATAGTATATATAGACAAGTAAGCGCGTGGAGAGGGAATAGACGATACATAATATATTATAATACGTTATTATAATACGTTATTATAATATTATAATTATTATTATAATAATTATCCATTACATATTGAATTATTCTTAGAATTCTATGTAGAGTGCATACACTAATACCTCACTCAAAATCATTAGTCACTAAATAAATACTGCTTACATTATAATGATCACTATTTTTCGCATACTTATTATAATTATAATATTATTACATAATAATATTATAATAATATTACTTTATTATAATATTATAATAATATTACTTTATTATAATATTATAATTATAATTATTATATTATAATATTATAATTATGCAATTTCCAAATATGATATAATATTTTTTCACAATTTATTGACTTGTGTAATTTGTTTACCTTTATTCTCCTCTAATATTAATACTGATAAAAATATAAATAGGTTGTCACTTCCAACGTGTGATCTTAAGCACACCCAATGATTTTTGACATATCTGAACCTTTATAATTTTGGGCGGCTTGAGGGGGATAGGGGGTTAACAATTTCAAATATAAAGGTAGGTCATGTAATACACCATTGAAAGGCTTATTAAAAGAGAAACAGAATGACGCAAACTATAGCTTAGTATTTTGCTTCGTTTCAAAGTAATAGACAATCAAAATTCTGGAAAATTATATTGTTATCATAACATCAAAGCAGGTTACTAATTTTTTAATGTTAGGAATAAGTAGGTTTTATGTTATTTTCCAGAACTTTGATTGTTCATTACTTTGAACCTAAGTAAGATATTGAGCTCCAGTTTGCGCTATTGTGTTTCTCTTTTAATAAGCTTTTGAATTGTGTATTACATGACCTACCTTTATATTTGAAATTGTTAACCCCCCTTAAACCTCCCCCTAAGCCTCCCAAAATCGTAGAGGGTCAGATATGTAAAAAAGATTTCTTTTATACAACACAAGATATATACAAAGTTTTTTAACTTATTTTCAGTAACAAAAGTATTGAATGGGGGGGGGGGGTTAAAGGGGAGCTCATTTTTACCAAACATAAAAGAATTATATCATCAACAACTAAACAACGTATGGTTTCAGGAGGATGGAGCAAATGCTGCTCACTGTGATATTAGAGCTCGACAAATTTTAAATAACAATAATATTTGATTACATTACAAGAAAAAACATAGACCAAGAACGGGAGTTGAACCCGGGACCTTCACGTTTCCGTCGTGATGCTCTACCATCTGAGCTACCCTGATATCTACCGTTATTGGTCGATGTTATCTCAATTGTATGGTTTTTACTGCAATTATTGAATTAACAGATTGAATACCTCGTGTATACGACATTGAAAACAATCTCAATTCTTATTTCGCAGCTTACAGTGGTGTTATTATTATTATAACTTTTTTTCCACTTACACACTTCCTCAGCAAGGGATATTTAATTAAATTACAAGTGAAATAAACGGTACCAGGAACTGGCACATACTTTCTCACAAACATATTTAAATTATTAAACAGATTCACGGTGACTTGTAGGGTGGGGTAGGAGAGGTGATTTTGTATTAAAGTTGTTTTCCCATAAAAATCCATAAAATAACGGAAAAACCAACTTTTCTCGAAGACGGCTTGAACGATTTTGATTAAAATTTTACAGTTTATAGTACTTTAGGTCCCTAATAACCTATAAAATTTTAATCAAAATCGTTAGAGCCGTTTTTGAGAAAAGTTGATTTTCCGTTATTTTAAGGGTTTTTATGGGAAAATTACCCTTAAAAATAAAAAATTCACAAAAATGAAAACAACGCCTGGAGATACCGTGGATTAGTACCTCCATACCAAATTTCATCAAAATCGGACGACTGGTTTAGGCTCTAGGTCTGATAACATCCACACAGACACACACACACAGACATCACTCCGAAAACCACTTTTTTAGGTTCAGGGGGGCCCAAAACGGATATTTCCACCAAAAACTCAAACTCGAAAATTTTGACGAATACAATACTTTCTCCATATACTATGGTATAGGGGGAGAAAGTAAAAACATAGACCAAGACCAGGAGATGAACCCGGGACCTTCACGTTTCCGTCGTGATGCTCTACCATCTGAGCTACCCTGATATCTACCGATATTTTTCGATGTTATCTCACTTGTATGGTTTTTACTGCAATTATTGAATTAACAGATTGAATACCTCGTATATACGAAATTGAAAACAATCTCAATTCTTATTTCGCAGCTTACAGTAGTGTTATTATTTTTTTTTTTTCCTTTTTATCACAATATATTTGTAAGAGGCGGTGTTTAGTTGAGCGTGAAACATCGGTAAATCTGCGGATTATTGATTTAGCGTTACATCCGTCTTGCTCCGTATAAATAAAATGTTTCATCTATCTACGTTTAAATATTCGGGCTCATGTTTGAGAATAAGTTATTGCCTAAAGGTTTTTGTGCAATATTT
This sequence comes from Philaenus spumarius, assembly GCA_018207615.1. Taxonomy (NCBI): domain Eukaryota; kingdom Metazoa; phylum Arthropoda; class Insecta; order Hemiptera; family Aphrophoridae; genus Philaenus; species Philaenus spumarius. The sequence goes on from JAGFPH010000350.1 coordinate 263,001, forward strand.
TTAAACGCAGCTAAGACAAATGTTATTATTGTTATTATTATTTCCGCTTACACACTTCCTCAGCAAAGGATATTTAATTAAATTACAAGTGAAAAAACATAAACCAAGACCGGGACTTGAATCCGGGACCTTCACGTTTCCGTCGCAATCAGGGTAGCTCAGATGACAGAGCATCACGACGGAAACGTGAAGGTCCCGGGTTCAACTCCCGATCTTGGTCTATGTTTTTTCACTTGTAATTTAATTAAATATCCCTTGCTGAGGAAGTGTGTAAGCGGAAAAAATAATAATAATAATATTTGTCTTGGCTGCGTTTCAAAATATTGCACAAAAACCTTTAGGCAATAACTTATTCTCAAACATGAGCCCGAATATTTAAACGTAGATAGATGAAACATTTTATTTATACGGAGCAAGACGGATGTAACGCTAAATCAATAATCCGCAGATTTGCCGATGTTTCACGCTCAACTAAACACCGCCTCTTACAAATATATTGTGTCAACAGATCTGTATAACTTCTCAAATGTATTCTTTATATGTAAAATGAAAACTATGTGATGTTTAAAGAAAGAAAGGGAAACGATCGTCTAGTTTTATCTTATGCCCCAACACATACGATTTAATGATCTTGAACAATATCTCTCTCTCCCCCCCCCCCCACCCTCTCTTTGCTTCCCTCTCTTCTCTTTTCTCTCTCTTTCTGCCTCCCACTCTTCTCATTTTCTCTCTCTCTCCCCCATCTCCCCCTCTGAAACCCTCTCTTCTCTTTTCTCTCTACCTCCCACTCTTCTCTTTTCTCTCTCTCTCTCTCTCTCTCTCCCTCTCTCTCTCTCTCTTCCTATCTCTGAATCCCTCACTTCTCTTTTCTCTCTTGCTCTCTCTTTGATTTCCCCTCCTCTCTGTTTCTCCTCTCTCTCTGTCTTCTCTCTTCTCTTTTTTTCTCTCTCTGCCTCCCTCTTTTCTCATTTTCTCTCTCTCCCCCCTTCTTTTCTCTTTCTTCTTTCTCTCCCTAAGCCTCCCTCTCTTTTCTTTTTGTATCTTTCTCTACCACCCTCTGTTCTTTTTTTTCTCTTTCTCTCTTTGTCTCAATCTCTTCTCCCTCTCTCCCTGTCTCTCTTTATTGTCAAGCTGACATATCTCTATTATATCAAATAAATCCTGTCATACACGCAAAAACCCTGGTCCTACTGCGCAGGCGTAGGGGTCTAGGTTCAGACGAGAAGTGAAACGCACTCTACACACATACGCAGTGCGTACTGTATGTATACGTCGCATTTTCTCTAGCCGCGGTAGCACGAGTTGACATGATCTAGAAAAGAATTGAAACGGTTCACTTTTCCAACTCCAGTTGAGGAGAAAGAGAAGGAAAATCATTTCTACTCTCTCCGTTGCATACGTCATAGAGAGATTACGCGCTTGCGTCCGTCTACTGCGTTAACACGAAGCATAAGGAACCATTAGAGGTTTACGTACTTTACGGTACATTAACTGAACACGTTTTAATATACAGAGTGTCTTGCAACCATATAAACAAACTTTATCACGTTATTCAGCATGTCAAAATAAACAAAAAATGTAATATAATATGTGTTCTATCTCATTCCGTTTTCGGTCTGTCTGTCTGTATGTGTTTTTTACAAAATACTTAATATTTTTAGAAGTAGAAAAGATATTGAGCTCAAACTTTGTACACCTATTTGTTGCGTAACCTTTTATCACTGTACGAAAAATTAGAACAATATTTTGAATATTTTCAAAATGGCGGCCGTTTATAATTTGTAATGTCAAATATCTCAAAAACCACTAACTTTATTAAAACATCACAAGATACAAAAAAGTTTACTTCTTTAATGACAAACTCAACGCTTTTTTATTTTGTCTGTAGCTCAAGAGACAAAAGAGATATTGACCAAAAAAAGGAAAATGTATTTCTTGGTAGTTGTCAACAATACCCAGAACTACTCTAGAAACAAAATATTTTAAAGTTATTTTGAGCTAAAATAATAAGTTATTTGCATAATGTTCCGAGCACTTTCTGAGCTGATTCCACTAGCAAAAATAACGGAAAAAGTTGATTTATTCATAGGTCTGGAAATGATTCGTTAGAGAGTTACAGCTAGCGAAAGATTTCACCCGTGTTTCAGATTACTCACAGAAACGAATCCCTATTGAAATATGTAGGGCGTTAATTAAGGTGTAAAATTTAATTTAATTTACGTAAAATGAGCAGATAAATTTAATAAAATAGGTCCTGTCACCAATATATTCCTGTCAATAAAATAATATATCCGTTTTATTATTGTTACAGACTGACCCCAGTTTACTTTGCCGTGCTGTTGTTCCACGCGACACTTCTGGGGAAGATGGGATCAGGGCCTCTCTGGCCCAACACTATAGGCCTACAACAACAACGCTGTTACAACAACTGGTGGCTCAACTTGTTTTACCTCAACAACTATATAAATGCTAAACATATGGTAAGTTTATATGTAGCTGATGTTAAATGTAACATATGGTAGCTGATATTTATCAAAAATTAAATAAATATCGATATTTGCCTTTCCAAATTAAGTATTTTTAGTTGGCTTTGAGAATTTGTGATTTCGACTTAACACACTTCAACATACAGTCGTGGTCATAGAAATTGCATCACCTACGATTGTTATCTTTTTGATCCTACATGTGTAAACAAATCCTAAATAAATATATTGCAAAGCCTAAGAATAAAGATGAGCTGAAACAGACAATGGAAAAAGTGTGGAATTAGATTAGTGACGAACTCATAAAAAATTTGATTGACTCAATGCCAAACAGGATCGCCTCAGTTATCACGGCTAATGGCGGTTCGACAAAATACTAGTTTATATTAATATTTCAATAAATACATTTTTAATGTTTTTATGCAATTTTTCCAAATAAATTCATATGAGTATGTAAAAAACAATTTTTTTTCTTAAATTCCTCGTTAACACTAAAAAATTTATTTATCATTTTATGAATATTACTTTTTTATTATTTCGGTTTTAACCATTTTTTACCGCTCATAACAGATTATTTTCGTTTGCAAAACATTTTAAAATTATCAAAAGGTAAGAACAACATTGGTTTAAGTAGATCCTTCATTATTTTTAAGTGATGCAATTTCTATGACCACGACTGTAATCATATCATCCAGTTTATTTACATTAATGACAGTAGTGATTAGACATTACAATTACACAGTCTAAGTGGTTAAAATGCGGTTACTACCCCTTTACAATTAATATAAATTGAACTAACTTCATACAAGCTTTAAAGCTAATATTGTGTAATATTATTCTTAAAACCCCATTTGCAAATCGATTACTTAAGTCAAAGGGTAATTACATGGGTCAATGGCATAACTACCCTCAAAAATTTAATAATGATGACTTTATACTCAAAAACAGCTCAACTAACATCGCTAAGATTTTAAAATTTACACACATAAGTACCAGGATTATTTAG
>JAGFPH010000350.1:266889-344424 GCA_018207615.1 Philaenus spumarius
ATGAGTGAGTGAGTGGTATTTCGCTTTTATATATATAGATTTATTCAACTATTTGTCAAGAATTTTTTATTTTATTCAATTTCGAATTATTTAAATGTTTATTCAAAAATTTATCAAACGTAATAAAAGCTGTAGTCTATATTTATTCAATCTGAATAGATTCAGAACAGTTGAAACAATTATTTGAAATTCAACAACAAATGCAAAAAGCTATGATTGTAACATTAAAAAGTTTAAAAGTTTAAGATTCAAATCAAAACACTGTTTCTGAAGCTACGCATAATTTAGCCTAGTTTGAAAATTTTCACAACTTTGATTCCAAAAAAGAAAATTTTCCAAATTACAAACAACGTTTTGATAACTATGTACAAATAAAAAACATAAAATCAAATAAACATTTTTGTGCCAGACTATTATTAAATTCAATAGGATCAACTAGTTTTAACTTTGTTATGACTCTTTCTGCACCTAAAAAACCCGATGAATTACTTAAAATTTTAGAAGAATATCTTGCACCAAAAAAAATGTTCTAGTAGCTCAACGTCAATTTTTGTCGACTTATCAAACAGATCAACAATCAGTTTCTGACTTTGTAACTAATTGAAGAATGTGTATTGGGAATTGTGGATTTATTTCTCAATGTGAATGTAAAACACAAATTCTGATAAAAAAAGTAGCTGATATTTTTCTTAGGGCTCAAGTCAAACGAGAAATCAAAGATTTCTATCCGTGAAAATATCTTACAATCTGACATAACAGAGTTCAAGTATATTGTATCAAAAGCAATTGCGTTAGAAGCTTCTAAGCTTGATTCAAGGTTATTTACTCAAATACCATTCCAAGCACAGTCAATACCGCAGATAAACAAGATTTCAAACGGGCCTAATTCAATCAATTATAATACAAAATCAAACAAATATTCTCGATCTCAACAACGCATGTCTGATACTTGAAAGCAAAACATTATTTTAGGTCTAAAATAAATTTTAAAGGGTTGAGACTCAATGGATTGCGTTTACTCTGCGGTAAACAAAACCATCAAAATATTGTCGTAAGACAAAACTATGTTAAAATGTTCAAAATGTTTTAAACAAGGACATGTTAGTAGTATGAAATGCAGGGAAATCAGAAGCTAATAAACAATAAACCAATCACATAAAAAAATTTGGGTCTGCGTCGCACCAGACGGTGAAGGTTATACTTCTTTGGCCATCCAATGGTATAGACAGGTAGACAGGTATATTGATTTAATATATTTTGGGAAAAACTAGTCGTAACTTAGAGTAGCCCTACTATTTTGTAGATGATTCTTTTATAAAAACACTAACCAACACTGAAGGCATATTTTAAAATTAATATCCCATGTTTTCCTTCTTTGTTACATACGCTTATCAGTACTATCGTTGCATCTGTTTGGTTGGTCACAGTTAGTCTGGGGACCATGATCAGTGCTCACTTACTACACCCAACAAAATGAATGAGCTCCCGAAGTTTCTGCATATCGTCGTGAATCACCTTACATATACAATTTGTAATGACTGCCGAAAACGTGTTCAGGGGACCATGATCAGTGCTCACTTACTACACCGAACAAAATTAATATTGCATTGCTATCGGTCCTTGATAAGTGTGCAAAGTTTCAAATCAATCCGACTTTTTGAAGGGGGTGAAAATCACGTCGTGTTCTGGGGACCATGATCAGTACTCACTTACTACACCCAACAAAATTAATATTGCATTGTCATCGGTCCTTGATAAGTGTGCAAAGTTTCAAATCAATCTGACGTTTTGAAGTATAGGAAAGTACACGAATATACGAAGAAAGGTATAAAAGGTACTTTCCGGATTTTACTCCTAACGCGTGACGCGGTTTCTCGACCGACACCCCATCCCGATTACAACTGGCGCAAAGAAGTATAACTTCAAAATTCAAACCAAAATAATTATGGTTTTCAAAACATTGTAGATATTTTTTTAAATGAACCATCATATATATCAAAAGGAATTTAATGAGTTCATGCACACGTAAATATTGAAGGTACAAAGTTCAATTCGAAGTGGATTCAGGGTCATTTCTACCCCGAGATACTTTCAAAAAGTTAAATCTCAATATTGCAATCCAACCAACAAATGTGATTTTTAGATCATATACACAAAATACCTTCACATCTGATGGTAAAATCGAAGTGAGTGAAAATTATCAATGAAATTATTTCAAAGGGGATATTTATATTTTACCGGAGCTTTATTAGGACGAGTGTGGATTAAAAATCTCAAAATTAACTTATTTGAAGTAGATTATCATCAACCTACTAATCAACGCATTAATAATATCAATTATGACAATCGTGATATAGCATTACCTTTCCCAACAATTTCCGAACAGAAAATATGTTGTGCACCTAACTACAAGGTACCACTCAAATTACGAGATAAAGTTAAGCCTGTGTATCACCGTGAACGTGACGTTCTTTAAGCCATAAGAGAAAAAGTGGACCATGAGTTCAAATCTCTTGAAACTGCAGGAATCATCAGCAAAATCGATTCCAGTAACTGTGGCTCTCCTCTTGTCATCATTCCAAAAGCGAATGGCGGATTGCGTCTCTGCGTTGATTATATAGTAAGAGTGAATAAAAGGCTAACAGATGAGAATTATGCAATAAAGAAAATCGAAGATATATTAAACAATTCACGAAACTCCAAATATTTTTGTCAGTTAGATTTATACAAACCACATTCAAGTTGATCAACAGTCAAGTGTTTTTGATCAACAAACATCAAAATGAACAGACTGTCCTTCGGGATCAAAACCGCTCGTGCTGAGTTTAATCGAATTATAGAGCAAATTCTTAGGAACTGGATTCTAAGACTGCATATTACTTCGATGACATTGTAGTGTATGGATGAACATTAGAAGAATCTAGATATAATCTACATGCATGTCTCTATCAACTACAAAAAATTTATTTACATCTCAACCGAGATAAGTGTACATTTTCAAAGAACGCATAGAATTCTTAGGCTATATTGTCGAACACAACCAAATCCTTAAATCAACCGAAAAGATCAACGTAATCCTGGAAATGAAACGACCTACATCAATTGAAGACGTTAGAAGATTTTTAGGTATGATAAAGTTTATTCCTAATGCATCCAATCTTACAGCTCCTCTGCGACAACTTCTTCTGAAAAACGCCAAATTCTACTGGAACGAAAAATGCAGTGAAACTTTTCGAAGACTCGAGCAAGAAATTGCCAGCGATCAGGTACTTACTCGGAGTAAGTACCCGATCGCTGGCAATTTCTTTACTCCATTCGATCCAATTTTACCAGTTCAACTTGGTTGCAACGCCAATCCTCAATGTGTTGCTGGAATTCTTTCTCATATTATCAACGGTCAAACACATCCTATCGCATTCACATCAAGATCTTTAAATCAAGCAGAACTATTCACAGTTGGACAGACCGTCGTTTAAAATTCATACGACAAGTTGACTATTGACGACGGTTGTAATTATATTAATGTACAATAATAGTCGGAATGGCGAAAAACATAATAAGTAATATTGTAGAAGCATTGTCAATAGTTTTTTTCTGCTGGATACTTTCATCAATATCTGTTTGCAAGATCTTTCAAATTAATAACTGATAAATCATTAATGAAAATGTTTCATCAGAATGCTAAATTACCTCAGATGACATCAGCTAGACTTCAAGGATATGCTGCTTTTCTATCAGGTTTCAACTATGAGGTTGTTTACAAAAAAAGGAGCAGAAAACTACAATGACGATTGTTTATGAAGCGCCAATTGCGTCAACACAGCAAACAGAGAAATAAATTAATTTGGAAGTAAGTCAAATATGTGAATCAGCAATTATTGTTTGAAGTAATTTCAACAGTTAGTCTAACTTATGAATCTATTCGAGACGAAACAGAGAAAGATGAACATCTATAAAAAGTAATAAAAACACTTCATTAGTGAAGTTAGAATTCACTATCAATGGCAATTGTATTAATATAATTTTACAACTTACCGTCGTCAATAGTCAACTTGTCGTATAAATTTCAATTAACGCCCGTTTCGGCTATTCAGCCATTTTCAAGTTGAAATTCTTTGAAATAACAACTCTGTGACAACGGAACGGCCAACTCTCGGTGAAACGGCCGTCATTTGAAATTTATACTACAAGTTGACTATTGACGACGCGACGGTAAGTTGTGGTTATATTAATTTACAACAATAGTCAGAATGGCAAAAAACGTTAGTAATATTGTATTCAGAGACCAACGTGTCGTCATTCCATCAAACCTTCAAAATTTAGTTCTCCAGGAACTTCATCACACACATATCGAATCAAGGAAAATAAAGCACCTTGCCCGCTGATATGTGTATTTGAAGTCTATTTATAAATATACTGAAAGAATGATCAGAGAGTGTACCGCTTGTTTCGCAACAAAAGTAATCCACCCAAACCACCTCTGCACCCTTGGGAGGAGCCATAAAATAACTGGCAGCGAATTCAAATCGATTATGCCTACCAAAACAGTAATTTATTAGTTATCATGGATGCAAAATCGAAATGGACAGAAGTAGAAGGATATACATCAGTGCTAACTTCAACATCTACGATTGAAATGCTGCAGAATGTATTTTCACGTTATGGACTCCAAGAAGTAATGGTGTCTGAAAACGCAACGATCTTCACCAGTGAAACATTTCAAAAGCTCTGTAAAGAAGGTTGTATCTTCCAAAAATGATAAGATAAGAGAAATTCTCTTCAGGTATCGAGATACGCCTTTAGCTAATGGAAAGACGCCTTCACAACTCTTTTTGAACAGACAGATTCGCACAAAGTTAGATGCTCTCAAACCAACCATTTTCAAAAATGCTTCCAAACAACAATCTAAGGCAAGTTAATACAAGAGAGGAGACCGAGTTCAAGTACAGTACTATTCAAACAATAAGACCTACTGGAAACCAAGAGTAGTAATTATTACGTATGAATTCTTAAATTATCTGATGAGACTTGATAACGGGTATACGTTTATACGCCATATTGACCAATTACGAGGAAGTAATACTCCAATGAAGAAAGTGGATTTTACACCTACAGCACGAAATTTGTAGCATGGACTGTGACCTCGAGATGCGCAGTAGACTCGGAGTTAATTCGAGTGGTGGGGGGTCAGAAAGACTCAGTCGATTAACGAGCTTTGAACGGAACGCTTCGGTCTTGAAGCAATTGTACGGGTTTCCAATAACATTATTGTCCGTGCACAAATCTATTTATTATTTAACTATCGCTGTTTATTATTGTTATTTAGCATTGTTTATTTTGTATTGTTTATATTTGTGATTAATAATATTAATAATAAATTTAATATATTTATTTTCAAAATAACCTATTTTTCTCAGTAACATTCCTGAAGTAAAGATGACAACATAGGCCTAGCTTTCGTTTACAGCACTAACTAAATTATTGAGGTCACCTGATTTTCATATTCACTAAATTAATTGAAACAGCTGATATCAAATCATCGCGTAGTATTAATAGACACAATTTTAATACACTACTACCGATACTTTTACATGAATAAACGTAGGCCTACACGTATGTACTTTTTTAAATAATAAGTTATAAGTTTATTTAATAGTTAATATTTGTAAATAGTATGAAAATGTAGTTTTTATTGTTACTCGTGTTTATTTCTTTGTTAAAATAGTTATTATATCTGTCGTTATAAGTTGTTTTAACGTTAATCATGAACAAAAAACATGTCCGCGAGCGTTACCGACATCAGGCAGAAAAAAATTGAGATAAGGCTTGTTTCGGATTCTTTGGTGTATGAAACGTAAATAAACGAACAATCACACTATTCTCAACAGTCTACAAACAAAACTCTTATTCTATTTATACATAGATATAAAAAGTCCCGTATCTATGCAGTATTTATATGTTGCAAGTAATACAACACAAAGCTGTCGCGACAATTTTGATAGTAAGCGTAATGTACCTTCCCTTCCAGCGGACGACGTCCCCACTTGCCTATATTCTTCCCTCCCGCCAGCGCATCGTAAAGTCCATGTTAAAACTAACGAGCTATACATAAATAGATTCCGACCATACTTTCGAAGAACAACAAAAAAACTTTCCAATTGAAGACATGGTAATAGTTCCGATGACCCAAGAAAATGTCCAAATTAATGATCAATAGCAAAATGAAACTGTCCATGAATTCCAAGAACGAAGATCCACAAGAAAACGCCGCCAGCCTGTGTACTTAAGAGACTATTTAATAGCACAGAGTAAGTAATACCTATATCCTCTGTGGTAATAGCATACAATTAAGTTAAATTAAATTGTAATACAATTTATTAAAGGTCACAACACACTCATGCGTTTAAGACACACGCGACCGCCTCTGATCATAAGAATCTTATTTTAACCACAAGTCAGTTCAAAATTAATGTTTCAATACACTCACTAAGTTAATTGAGTTTAAATATAAATTTATATACTAAAATCGAGCAATAGCGAAGGCTTTATGAAACTGACTGATAGTTGCAAGCGCAAGAATGAAACGCTTCTCAAACCCAAAGCTATAGTAGTGTAGAGTTCTACCACTTGGAAGGCTGTAATCAACTAACAAAATGTTATTTCACTTATGCCCATGCCTTAAACTATCAATACTAACAACCACGCCCAAAAATGTGCCTTTTGTGACACTGGAATTAGAAGAAAATAATTACCTCAGATTCTTTAGGTGCGAAATTGTGGAGTTGCAGTTGAACCAAGCGACTGTTCGTTGCACACACTGCATTGGTGACCTGGTACACCTGTAAATAGATTCTAGATTACATTTAATAACTAACTAATAAATGTAAAATATAAATATTCCATATAACTGAGGTTTTTTCAGTCAAAACTTAGGCGCACCGAGCACTTTTTGGATGAGGTAAAATAAACGAACTTTAGCGATACCCGTCTTAAAGTAAGACGCTTCTGAACAACACGTCTAATGTAACAGCTGATCGTAAAATAAGAAGAAATCGATGAAATAAAATAGGCAGTGGTAAATTCAAAAGCTTAAACACAATAGCTGTATAGATTTAGTCGCATCACATTACCGATGAAATGGTTATTGCACTTCCTTATTTTGTATTGTGTTAAATTAGTGTACTTGGTAATACTACACCTAAAATGAACAGTGATTTCTCATTTTTGTTATGTCTAAATTAGCTAATTTGGTTGCTATGGTAATGTATGTAAATGCATTAAAGAAACGTGTGATGGTTCAGTATAAGGTAGGCCTAACCTAAAATTATGTTGTTAAACTTTTAACACAAATTACCTGTTTAACTTAAATATTTAACATCAGATAATAAAATTATAATAAAGTAAACCTTTCTCGAAGATTTTCAAGAAACCTTTGTTGGTTCAATACACAAGTGAAAGCTGTCATGAATGTATATCCTTGGTTATATCATAGATCATGAATAATAAAATAGATCATGCATGCATACAAGGGCTGTGTGCCGAAAAAAAGGTTGTCGCAAAAATATTGCATGTTCGCGCCGCGAGGTAGCGCTAGGAAGAAATCATTGGTAGCATTGGTGTTTCACACAACTTCCATCGTTTCCCCAATAGATAGCGTCACTTTCGTCGAATTTCCAGTGGAACGAAATATTACATTGGATCGGAGTTCTATTAGGTTATCCAAATACAATGGTTATATTGATTTAATCACAATTAATATGATCATTATTTTTTTATCTTGTCCCATTTAAAGTTGAAAACTAAAAAATTTAAAATAACATAAACATGATTGTCTATATAATGATTGGAAATATAACCAATTATTTTTATATTCATGACAGTTTTCACTTCTGTCAGCTTTCTTTTTTCATCATGTCAGCTTTCCCACGACTGCTTTCTTTTTCTATTTAGCTTATTATAGTATAAAAGATATTTTTTCAGTGCATGTACCAATCCTGGTACCTCTCCGTAGACACTCATCTGTTCATGTTGGCAGTACTGGTTGTGTATATCATGTGGAAGAAACCTAATATCGGGTATTCTCTGTTGGCAATTTTGGCTTTCCTGTCTATCGCTGTTCCTTTTGTCGTTACCTACGTCACATCAGCTGATCCTTTTATGTTGCTTTATCCAAAGTAAGTGATTTAAATTAAATTTCTGTAAAAAAACGATAAAGGTACATTTACACAGGTCGGTGGCGTGTCAGTGCCGTATGGGTCCGTGTTTCCGTATCAGTGAAAAACAATATTGTTCTGCGGATTTGAATAGATGGGTTCCTACACGCTCGGCGTGTGTTCCTATCAGTGCTGCCGTGTTTAAAAAAATAATTCCCTAAGATATTTTTAAAGTTTCACAAACGTGATTTTTATTTGTTTACAACGACGCATTTTATGTACAGTTTTTGAGTAATTTAGGTTTGAAATTTTCAAACAACCGCCACTTTGAAACGCGTGATATAATCGCTTATTTTTCTGAAGATATATCATTGTTAGGTTAAACTTCATGCCAAATTTGAACTAATCGGTCAAACATTTCCCTAGATACGAATTATTATGAAAAAAATTGGGTCTGCGTCGGACCAGACGGTGGAAGTTATACTTCTTTGGCCATTCGTATATTCGTATACTTTCCTATAATTTTTGAAAAAAAACTTCCCAGCCGGGGTTCGAACCAGGGATTCTAGCGTGGAAGTCGAGTGCGTTAACCACTCACCCATTGAGACTCTTAAGGTATCTCTTGTAGAGAAAAGGTATAAAAAAGCACTTTCCGGATTTTACTCCTAACGCGTGACACGGTTTCTCGACCGACACCCCATCCCGATTACAACGGGCGCAAAGAAGTATAACTTCAAAAACACAACAGCGGATATCTGAAAAACTAAACTTTTCCAAACCTATGTTCATAGGAACAATAATTTTTCTTATTTTTAGCTGTATAATCTGTTCCTGAAGTACTATGCGATCCTTCTGAAACACCCTGTATAATATTTTTTACAATCCTTATAATTTATTTCAGCCTGAAAAGGCCTACAAACATAAAACAGTATTTTAAACTATCACTAGCTAGCTTGGGCTATTGGTCTAAATAGTTTCTATTATTATAAAAGTTTGGACTTCTGCCAATTTATAAATTAGGCCTATTGATACCGATCACCGAACTGACACGGCACTGGTGAGTGTAAATGAGGTTTACACTGATTCTGAACTGTCTTGTCAATGATACGTCACTGACCTGTGTAAATGGACCTTAATTAATTTTAAAAATTTTGATATGTTTTAACAGTGATCTTTTAAGGCTGGGTTAGGTAAGTTTTAAATACAGTAAGATAAGTTTATTATTACTATTTTATCAAGTTGGCATATCACATTATTGTATACTCTGATATTTTCACGAAAATTGCCATTGACCGGTGACCTATACATAGCTTATGTACAAAAAAATTGACCATCCAAAATAATTTGAATTGCAGCATGCGTTGTAATTTCACCATTAATATTGAAATAATCAATAATCACCTAATAATCAACTAAAGAAAACAATATAATATGTAACACCAGAAGTTTGACTTATAATGCAGTACCGGTAAGCCTTTTGTTTACTTTTACCTAATCTAAAAAAATTAGTAGTTTTGAAGAGTAATTTACCTAATTCTAAATTTGCCAAACTGGTTGCAAATAAACGTGTTTTGATTCATTGTAGGCCTAACCTAAAACTATGGTAAGTTTTTGATCAAAATCAGCTGCTTTATTTATAATTATTTGTAAGAATAGATTTGTTTGAATTAAATTATAATATAGTAAGCACTTTTTTTAGTTTTGTTTGTGTTTGCTTTTAGTTTGTTAACTGACTTAAAAAGCTATTGGTTGTGAAAACCATTTAAATATTATTTCTTAAAGGCGTTTTTTGTCGCTAAGCGATATCTCCCTTAATTCTTCATCAAAATTAATTATTCAAACATCATTTTAAAGCTTATGTTCCCCGCTATTGACGAAAAATAGACAAACAGCTTAAAATTCATGTTTTCGTTTCAAAATTTGATTTAAAAAACTTTTATATTATACTTCATATGGTTCCTTACTATCATGACAGCTGTTAGTTAGATTGTTTACCTTCTAAGATTCTATATGTAAACTGTTACTTATAAACCAACGTAAATAAATAAACGTAATTAACTCGATTAAATCAACGTGTTAAATCAGGTAAGTGGTAGGTGTAGGCCAACTCCAAACTTGCGAAATATTCGCACGGGTCAGCTAGTAATAAACTGATTCTAAATTTGCTAAGTTGGTTGCTGTGGTAATGTATGTAAATAAACATGTGTTGCTAAGCTTTTGACCCGAACAGCTTTTTCATTTGTTATAGGGCTGGGAGTAAACCCACGAATTTTCACCATTTTACGGTTAAAATACAAAATTTGCAAAATCCTTTCTTAGTGTGCGTCTACGATCCCATAAGAATATACCTTTAAATTTTTGTACCTTGAGTACTTTTTGATCTAAGTTCATTCTATGAATACACTTTTTTGTAGCCCTTTTTATTCCTATCGGATGCGGTAACTGTCAAAAAAAATCAGATGAAGGATAATAGTTAACTAATGTCTAACTAGGAGAGACCCCTGCGAGCTCCGCATGCCAACCCCCAATGTAACCTTCTAAAAACATATGTTGTGTTTTATTTATAATAAAGGTGTAGGATTAATAATAACCTCAAAACTAAGATGGTAAATAATGTTAAATGTTCAAATTAAATTATTTTTTATATTTTATAACAGCTGCAGTTATAATAATGGTTAAAAGAACCAGCAAGGCTCATGTCTACACTTAAAAACCCTAACCTAAAAGCTAGAAATACAAAAATAATTGCTTCAGATTTTGAAATCAGTTGTTAATGGAAATATTGGAGCATACAACTATATTATCTGTTATTAGCCGAATTTTTGAAGAAAATAAGAGCTATTACACTCGACCCAATTTGAAAATTACTTTATATATATATATCTCTCTGTTTTATTCCCGGAAAGATAAGTGGTAGTAAATATGCTTCAAAATTGCTGATTTTTTGGTGAAAGGGTCCTAGTAGGATTCTTCAGGTACACTTTTTTTTGTTTTTTGATCGGATTCAAAATGGCGGAGTTATACCGATTAATCGTATTTGGGTAGGGATTTAAGGGTATATAAGTATATGGATTTTTCCCACCTTGATAAAATGGTAGTAAATATGCTTCAAAATAGCTGAAATTTTAGTGGAAGGGTCCTTGTAGGATGTCCCAGACACTGATATTTTCATTTTTTGATTTTACACAAAATGGCGGCTTGTTTGATTTAAACCAAAATGGCAAAGTTACAGCGAGGAAATTGCATTATTACTCCCACCCATAAGCCCTTGTGTAGATTTTGGCTATATCGTTCGAAAGGTAATTAAATTTACTACAATTCTGTGCAAAGGTATTTCAGGTACAGTCCCCGGAACAAGGAACAAAATTGATAAAAAGCTCCCGATAAATGATTTTTTTATTATAAATGTCAGGTTTTTGCGCGATTTCTCCCACTCATAAGCCCGTGTGCAATTTTTTAGCTATATCGTTCGAAAGGTAATTAAATTAACAACAATCCTGTGTAAAAGTAATTCAGGTACAGTCCACGGAACAAGGAACAAAATTGATAGGAATCTCCCGATAAATGATTTTTTCATTATCCATGTCAGGTTTTAGCGTAATTTCTCCCACTCATGAGCCCGTGTGCAATTTTTTAGCTGTATCGTTCGAAAGGTAATTTAATTTACTACAATCCTGTGCAAAAGTAATTCAGGTTCAGTCCCCATAAAAAGGAACAAAATTGATAGGAAACTCCAGATAAATGATTTTTTCACTATCCACGTCAGGTTTTTGCACAATTTCTCCCACTCATAAGCTTGTGTACAATTTTTTAGCTATATCGTTCAAAAGGCAATTAAAATTCCTACAATGCTGTGCAAAAGTAATTCAGCTACAGTCCCCGAAACAAGGAACAAAATTGATAGGAAACTCCTGATAAATTATGTTTTCATTATAAATGTCAGGTTTTTGCGCAATTTCTCCCACTCATAAGCCCGTGTGCAATTTTTTAGCTATATCATTCGAAAGGTAATTAAATTTACTACAATCTTGTGCAAAATTAATTCAGGTACAGTCCCCGGAACAAGGAACAAAATTGATAGGAATCTCCTGATAAATGATTTTTTCATTATCTGTGTAAGGTTTTTGCGCAATTTCTCCTCCTCAAAAGCCCGTGTGCAATTTTTGAACTATATCGTTCGAAATATAATTAAATTTAGTACAATCCTGTGCAAAGGTAATTCAGGTACAGTTTCCGGAACAAAGATCAAAATTGATAAGAAAATCCCGATAAATGTTTTTTCATTATCAATGTAAGGTAATTAATAAGCAATTTCTCCCACTAATAAACCCCAGTGCAATTTATGAGCTATATCATTCGAAAGGCAATTAAATTTACTATAATCCTGTGCAAAGGTATATTTGGAACAGTTTCCGGAACAAGGAACAAAACTCATAGTAAACTCTCATTATAAAATACTAGTTATTCCCTGATAAGAAAATTCGGCTATAGTAATGCGGCAGTGCTGCTTAAGGGTTTTTATTTTATTCAATTGGTTGCTATGGTATTAAATATAAATATATGTGTTGATTTATCATTCTATGCCTAACCTAAGAATTTTTTCCGACTAATTTACAAATATTAAAATAAAAAAGGTTTTTATCGAAATGAATTATAGCCTATGTTACTCAGGGATAGTGTAGCTTTTTATTAGTAAAACTATTTTTTTCAATCGGTTCAGTAGTGCCAGAGATTACTCCCTACATACAAACAAAAAAACAAACTTTACCTCTTTATAATATTAGTAAAGATTAGCATAGATAATTGGTTTGTTCAACCCAGCATCCTATACCAACTCAGTAAACACAACAATATTGTATGTGCATAAAAGCTGTTATTATCTTTAAAAAGTGTCTTGACATTTTATCGTTTAAATGTACTAAACATGTTTTATTATTAATTTAGGTTTGAAATTTTCAAACAGCCGCCATTTTTAAAGGCATGATTGGATAAATCGCATATTTAAAAAAAAATATATCATTGTTAGGTTAAACTTCATGCCAAGTTTGAACTCAATCGGTCAAACATGTCTCTAGATACCTATGAATTATTTTGGGGGGGAAACAAAATGGCGGGTATAAGGAAAACAAAGCGAAAATAAGTTGAATTTGCTTTTTTTATGCCCCTATCATCTCCTGAAGTTGTACCAACCTCTCGCGAAACAGCCTGTAGCCTATATAGATACTATAAAGTCACACGAATAACTGACCAAGTGTGTTAAATCAAGTGCTATTGAAATTTGGCAAACTGAGCCCCACACATCGGAAAAATTGATGTCCAGCTGTTTTAAAAAATATTCCACTCCGTTTTTCCTATTAAAAGACGGTTCATAATTGTAACTTTTTTCTTTACTAACCGATTTTGATGAAATTCGTGATATAGTATAGATGTATAACTTATATAATAAACTGTATTATGAAAATTGTATGTTTGCATTCAGTGTAGTGAAGGACCTGCCATCTAGTGAGCATTTCCACAAGTTCTACGCAGCCTCGCACATGAGAGCTGGTCCATACTTCGTTGGAGTTGCAATAGGCTTTATTCTTTACAAAATTAGAGACACTTCCTTCAGCATACCAAAGGTAATACAAGTCATGTAGGAGAAATAATACTTTTTATTTTAGGGCAGTTACCCTAATTAATTTGACTCCATCACGCAAGTAATTGAAATGCAAATGTTTAACTTTTTCTATTTATTGCTAAAAAAAAACAAATGAATGCAATTTAAGGCTCGGCGGGAGTGAGTGAAAAATGTCTGAGTTGACAGCAGCTCTCCAAGTGGCAGAGCTGTACACCACTATCATTGAGTTTGTGTGCGTTACATTCTTCCGTTAGCAAATATAGATCAGCTTCAAAAAGGCGGAAACTACACTCGATTCCAGGTTCACCGTGCAGTACAGGTCTTCCGTCTTACGGGAGAATAGACACGCACCTATCTTTACAGGGAATATCACGTTTATTGCCATGTGGGTTGCGCAACTGACCGAGCATTGCATGGAAGTTGATGTTTTTTAGTTGGCTAGTACCGCTGAGACTGTCGTATGGCTAACATGGCTTAAGGGCGCTCTGTACTGCACGGTGAACGTGAAATCGAGTGTAGAGGGTTACAGACGTAACCCTGACCGTAAACTGTAAACGTATTGAAATGCGCATGGGTGACTTGCAGAACTATCGACATCACTGCTCCAGACAAGATTCTTCTTTTACTACTCCTCGGACCTCCAAGGTTAGTCATCTACCATTCCAGGGACTTCACCACTCTTACAGTCTTTTCCGAAACCACTCTAACATGCACCGTCCTTTTCCCACCTCTATCTAAACCTAACCTAACTTTACCTAATCGAATGTAACAAAATTACAACAATAATTCGACCACGCAGCTGGACCGCTGACGTGAGTTGAGCAAATTTCCAAAACTAAGTTTATATGGCTATGTTTTAGGGTTTCAACCAACAATTTGGGAAATATGTCTATTCACGAAGGCGTTGAACAGCTGTCTGTGTGTTCGCAATATATTAGTAGAATTGGTTTTCTCCTAGTGGCTTTGCAAGTTTGCACCACTTGGCTTCAAACCGGGTACTTGTATGGTATTTTACGTTTTGGTCGACTTTGGGGGAACGTAAAAGCTAAAGCTCGATTATAAGCAGGGCTATGATTTCAATAATAAATATTGGATTATTGAGTTTTGAGGTTAGGCCTATAACATTAAACAACTAAATAAAGGGTATATACAACATTAGGCTTACCTGTAATAAAAATACAGTTTAAAGGATTAACCATAATCTCAACGCTATGCCTCAGGAATAAGTCAGGCCTAAATTACAGTTTAATATTTCAATATCGATTTAGGCCTAGGGCCTAGTTCGCTCACGTCAATAACTATTATTGCAAATTTCCGTGAACATCGTTTAGGTTAGGCCTATAACATTAAACAACTAAATAAAGGGAGCAGAAGTATTTGTTGCCATGGTAACTATAAATAGATACAACATTAGGCTTACCTCTAATAAAATACAGTTTAAAAGAAAACAGATGATTATTGTAATGGCATTGAAAACATTTGCATCAGCTGTGCTTCGTTTAAAAGAAAACAGATGATTATTGTAATGACATTGAAAACATTTGCATCAGCTGTGCTTTGTATGTTTAAAATGGACAAATTTTACTTTTTAATTTAATAAAAAGACGTAGAAAACGAATTTTCCCAGACTGGTGACCATTTCCAATCGATTTCTCGTGGCCAAAAGCCCCATATAAAATCAAAAATCCTTAGACGGAGATTCCAGATCCATTTAGCAGACAGACAATTATCTCTCGCTTTAGAAGATAATATAGAATGATTATCTAGAGAGAAAACTATTAGATCGATTTCGAACAAATTTGCACCAAACACAATTAGGCCTGTATAGATGCACGAAAAATGGTTTTGAAACATTTTGAAAAACAACCTCCTTTGTGGCAAAAAACCCCAAAAATCAATTATTATTATTAGCTAAACGAGAATTTTTAGAAAGATGCGGTTTTTTGCATATGGTAGGGTACATTAAAGGCTACAAATAAACCAAATTTTGTCAAAATCGTTAGAGCCGTTTTTTTATAAAAAAATAATAACTGATTTTTTTGGGGTCTTTTTGCCAAAAAGGGGGTTGATTTCAAAATTTTTCAAAACCGTTTTTCGTGCATCTACAGGCCTGCTTGACATGTCTGGTGCAAATTTGTTTGAAATCGATCTAATAGTTTTCGCTCTAGCTTTGTATACATACAGACATACATACTTACATACAGACATACATGCAGACATACAGACAGACATTTTGTATAAACCACTTTTTTGGATTCAGAGGGTCCCAAAACGGATATTTCCACAAAAATCTCAACATAGATTTTTTTGCGATCGCTATACTTTCTCTATACTATATATAGTATAGTGAGAAAGTAACTAGTGGAGACGGCAATACTTCCCTATTGCTGGATTTGAGTATATGAATATCTATTTAGATTAAATTAACGAACACAATCTAGTGAGTGCATTGAAAAATGTATTTTGTACATACTTCTGGTTTAAATAAGATTTTAATGATCAAGGCAGGTGGTCTAGCGCGTATTAAACATATGGGTATTTGATGTTATTGCAATTTATTTTATATAGGTATCTAACCCATTTTAAATATTATTAAATTTTGAGGGTAGTTATCCTATTTCATTACTTTGAATTGTAAATGGTTTTTATATCCAGACAAATTTATCTTTATAGTTTGAAGGAAGTTAGAGCAATTAATTTTTACTGTATGGAGGTAGCTACCCCATTTTAATCTCTTTGATTGTAGTAACTATATTTTCTAAACAATCTTAGTATTAATGTGTCTAAATTGTGAAATGTTTATTGAAATTAGTTGAGTAGTTTTTGAGCACATAGAATAAGTAAGTGCATGGATTATTAGCGAATTTCCATAGGAAAAATGAGCGATTGCAGTGGCCCTTATGGTGAGATCCAAGGTCGGGAGTAGCAAATGAGCTCCGATCATGGTCCCCAGAATACGTTTTGGGGTGTCATTAAAATTCATATATATATATGTATATATGTGTTCGCACTCTAGCGGCCGTATTTTAAGTCCGATTTGGTCCAAATTTAGTACACGTGTTGGTTGTCTATGTCGCTCAGACGAGTTCGTTATCCAAAAAATCCAACAACCGGAAGTACGTTTTTTGACCGGAAGTAACTATTTTTTGAGATTTTTACTACGAGAATGAAATTTTTTAGAGTTTTTTCTAAAAATATAAATGAAGGATGTTATTCTGCATATTTTGTTTTTATACGCGACATTATAGCTCGCTTGGTTCCCCCAAAATCGACCAAAACGTAAAATACCATAAGGCTAACAACAGACGAGACACCGGTGTACGGTACACTAGTGTACGGGACACTAAATGTACTATCAATTAAATGTGTGTCAACAGATGAGACACTGAGTAGCGCGCTACCAGATTCTGTGGCTCTACGGTGTCTCTCCCTGCGAGAAGCTGGGACACCGGAAAGTGTCCCGTACACCGGTGTCTCGTCTGTTGTTTGAAACAAATCGAGTTCGTCAGCCAAAAAAATGCAACAACCGGAAATACGTTTTTTGACCGGAAGTAAAATGTTTTTTTGATTTTTACTAAGAAAATGATTTTTTTTTAGAGTTTTTTTCTAAAAATATAAATGTAGGATGTTATTCTGCACATTTTGTTTTTTTACGCGACCTTATAGCTCGCTTAGTTCCCCCAAAATCGACCAAAATGTAAAATACCATAAAAGTACCTGGTTCGAAGCCAAATGGTGCAAACTCGCGAGGCCACTAAGAAAAAACAAATTCTACTAATATATTGCGTACACACAGACAGCTGTTCAACGCCTTCGTGAGTAGACCTATTTCCAAAATTGTTGGTTGAAACTCTAAAACATAGGCATATAAACTTAATTTTGGAAATTTGCTCGACTCACATCGGCGGTCCAGCTGCGTGGTCGAATTATTTATTATTTTTGTTTTAAATATCATATTAATCTCTGTTTATAAGTGTAATTGTGAGAAGTGTTTTTTGTGTATTCGTTCTGATGATGCCTGCAAATGAAAAGGTGAAACAGTTGTAAACGATATAAATAATTCTAAAAGGATTGCTAAGGCAAGTATAAATAATAATTTTATATATAATAGCAATGGGATATGGCTACAATTAATTACAATAATGGATTTTTTATTGTATTTATACATATATAAAATGTCATCTAAATCGAATACCTATATGTTTTTAGAGAAAATATTTTTACTGACGATATGGTCAGTATAAAAATTACCAATATATTTATAATCTATATCAGTCAATTTATATTTTTTTAACAATCATTATCACAATCACTGTCACTAGGAATGTCTACAAACATGTACGTGAATGTGGTGGGTTCCCATGTACATTTTCTATTAGTTTGTCCGTATCAAACATTTTGGTGTTGACAAAACACAACAAGAAGCAATGCAACGTACCCGAATAACAGGACTGTCTGAACGCAAACTAGAAAATGCACGTGTTTTGTATATCCTTCCCGTTTCTCGGCATCCTGCAGTGCGGCAGCACCATCCGTTGGAAATTGGGATGTGCGTTTACGACGGACTGTTTGAACGCGCCAACTTAAAACCTTGTGCTGTCGTCATCCCGATTTTCGGAACCCGAACATCGGGACTCGAGAAACCGGACCGTGTGGCCCCAGTCTTATCTGTTCAATTACCGACCGGATGACATCTTTGGGGTACGGCCCACAAGGAGTCAGAGAAAAACCTTTAATGAGAGCCTACGTCAAGTTGTAAATCAATTGAAAGGTCTTGGTTTACTAAAAACTATGCCGCAAACCGGACTTCAAAAGGTTGATGTAATCGGTAGTTCTGTTATTGCTGTTTGAATTTTAAAACTATTCAAAACTGTAAAACATTAAGTGTTACAAGTTAAAACAATGTTTAATTACCTGAGATCAAAGTAAGTGTTCAAAATGTCCTCCTCCCGCTGTCTGGCAATGTTAGAAAGTGAAAGTGGGATCTTTGAGTTTTGCACGAATTGGACTTTGAATGCAACGGCCGTTATCTTTCTTTTGTAAGCAGTTGCACTGAAGCTTTCAGCGGGTTTGGTTATGCACATGGAAGAAGTTTTTCATTCAGTTTCAAGTTTTAAAATCGTATAATTTTTTTTACCGTTATGTCACTTAGTGAACGTGGAAGAATAACTCTTCTAATGAATCGGGGATGGGGTAGTAAGATCATATTTATGATGCAGTTACAAAGAAATGTGATATAGGGTTTTAACCTAAAATAAACAAAAAATCTAAAAGTGCCCTTATAAAAATGCACTTGAAATAAAATTGACATTTCATAACTTTTGTATAACAGTGACAACATTTTCTGGTCATTTGAAACAAACAGCACTAAAATCGGCCCGGTAGAGCTTCAGAAATAGGTATCAATAGGGTTTTAACCTAAAACCAAAAATAATTCGACCACGCAGCTGGACCGCTGACGTGAGTTCAGCAAATTTCCAAAATTAAGTTTATAGGCCTATGTTTTAGGGTTTCAACCAACAATTTGGGAAATAGGTCTACTCACGAAAGCGTTGAACAGCTGCCTGTGTGTACGCAATATATTAGTAAAATTTGTTTGCGCCTAGTGGCCTTGCGAGTTTGCACCACTTGGCTTCGAACCGGGTACTTGTATGGTATTTTACGTTTTGGTCGATTTTGGGGGAACCAAGCGAGCTATAAGGTCGTGTAAAAAACAAAATGTGCAGAATAACATCCTACATTTATATTTTTAGAAAAAACTTTAAAAAAATTTTCATTTTCGTAGTAAAAATCTCAAAAAATAGTTACTTCCGGTCAAAAAACTTACTTCCGGTTGTTGGATTTTTGTAGCTAACGAACTAGTCCGAGCGACATAGACAACCAACACGTGTACCAAATTTGAACCAAATAGGACTTAAAATGCGGCCGCTAGAGTGCGAACACATGTATATACATATATATATATGATTTTTAATGACACCCCAAAACGTGTTCTGGGGACCATAATCAGTGCTCATTTTCTACTCCCGACCTTGTTTCTCACCATAAGGGCCACTGCAATAGTTCATTTTTTCTATTTAAAATTCGCTAAATAGGTCAAAAGTGTCCTTATAAAAATAACCATGAAATAAAATTGATATTTCATAATTTGTTGATAAGAATTTCATTTTCTGTAATTTTAAACAAACAGCACTAAAATCGGCCAGGTAGAACTCTAGAAATAGGTATCAACATGGTCACCTAACGTTTAACGGTTTACCGAATTATTATATAAGTAAGATGAAATAAAATATAAAATAATGCTAAAAGATATTAGTTTACTCATTAAATGCATTAAACTATTGACAGATTTAATTTTAACAGTTTGGTAATTAGTTCTTCTCGTTAGTTCTGTTGAAATCAAAAATTTATTTAAGAAGTTTTCGGAGGAATGTTCTAAAAAATAACATTTCTCAAATTTTAATGGCCGCCATTTTGAATTATTTTAAATTTGATATCATTTTTAGTTATGTTTCAATAACAGTGATTAAGAAAGCACAACATTTTCTCCACAAGATAGCGTGCGTTCTACGATTTTTCAATACAAAAATTGCACCTAAAATGAACTAATTGTGTACTAAAAAAACCAAGTTAAAAAATAAATCTTTATTTTTAATAAATAACAAATAAATTGAAGTTTTTGACAGTAAAAACAAGGCTACAAAGTGCTTGCTTTAATATATATTTCGCCTTAGTTCGTGTTAAGGAAACCATATCCAGCCGGATGGAAATTTGTATTTAAAGTTTGCACCACTTGGCTTCAAACCGGGTACTTTTATGGTATTTTACGTTTTTATCGATTTTGGAAGAACCAAGCGAGCTATAAGGTCGCGTAAAAAAACAAAATGTGCAAAATAACATCCTACATTTATATTTGTAGACAAAATTCTAAAAAAATTTCATTCTCGTAGTAAAAATCTCAAAAAAGTTACTTCCGGTCAAAAAACGTACTTCCGGTTGTTGGATTTTTTTGGCTAACGAACTCGTCCGAGCGACATTAACAACCAACACGTGTACCAAATTTGGACCAAATCGGACTTAAAATGCGACCGCTAGAGTGCGAAAACATATATATATACATATACATAAGATATAAATATATATATGAATTTTAATGACACCCCAAAAAGTGTTCTGGGGACCATGATCGGTACTCATTTGCTACTCCCGACCTTGGGTCTCACCATAAGGGCCACTGCAATAGCTCATTTTTCCTATGGAAATTCGCTAATAACAGGTAAGTTACCCACACAAATTTTTGTTTAAGTGTGTGTGAATAACCTTCAACCGTCGATAATGTTGAAAACACAATCAATGATTCGACCGAGCCAAAATTTCCATATAAAATAAGACACTCACTTCCACGGTAACATATGGCGGAATATTGAAGTGTTAACCATCCTCACTCCAAATCATTTACACACACAAGTACAGCAACTTGTATATTGAAAATTAGCTGTCATAGTCACTCACTTAGATATAATAGAGTTTGTGTTATCTCATTTCTAAAAGATAAAATTAGTTTTTCAGGGACAAACTGCCAACGACAGGTACTGAATGAATAATAATACAATAAAGTATTCTAAAATGATTTTAAAAAATATTAAAATAAAATAAGATTTTCAAAAATGTCTGCGTAAAACTGATTCACTTTAGTTAAGGTGCAAAACGTCTGTTAATAAACTTTACTTGATATATTATAAACAGCAGACAACAACAATTATTTTAATAGTAGACCTACAGACAATAATTGGTAGCTGCCCGTGGACCAAATTCAAATCTGAATTTTAATACCTAAATTAAAAGGTTTAAAACTAGCTAGAAGTACTGAAACACGTCATAGACTGTTTAACTTAGTTATTATTTCATTAATTTTAATTATTAGACTATAAGCATGAACAATTTCCTAAAGTAAAATATTGTTTTATGATTATTTTAAAGTAGCAAAAATTATTTTTAAATAATGTGTAAACAACATACAAATTATAAAATCGCCCTAAACGGGAATGTTGCCTTAGTCCAATTATTAACGTACTACTAGCGCTATCTTCCGGTCTTACGAATGAAACTACGTTTTTGTGTATAAGGTATCAGGGCTAATAGTTAGAAATTTTAATGATGGTAGCAGCACTTTTGAGACCATAAAAAAATACTGACACATAGTTTCAAATTTAACTACCAGAAAGCAGTACCTTACAGGTAAAGGAGGTAAAGCGTGCTGTTTTAACCGAGATAAAAAATTATAATTAAATACAGTACCATGCCAATTTATTATTCAGTTTCAACGTCATTGTTTAACAGTGAAATAGGAAATTTGTTCCAGTTTCTAAGGACCACGACACTAAAAAGTCAATTACTATTTTGCAGATGTACTTCACTATTTTCTACCAAATTAATAAAAAATAAACGGTACCAGGAACTGGTACATACTTTCTCACAAACACATTTAAATTACTAAACAGATTCACTGCGACTTGTAGGGTGGGGTAGGACAGTTTTTTTTATTAAAGTTGGAGATTAACTAATAAATATTATTATCTAGAGAGAAAACTATTCGATCGATTTCGAAAAAATTTGCACCAAACACGTCAATTAGGTGCACGTAAAAAGGTTTTGAAATTTTTTTTATAACAACCCGCTTTATGGCCAAAAAACCCCCAAAAATCAGTTATTATTATTATTAGCTAAACGAGAATTTTTAGAAAGATGCGGGTTTTTGTATATGGTAGGGCACATTAAAGGCTACAAATAAGCCACATTTTATCAAAATCGTTAGATCTGTTATTTTATAAAAAAATAATAACTGATTTTTTGGGGGTTTTTTGGCCAAAAAGGGGGTTGTTTTTCAAAAATGTTCAAAACCTTTTTTCGTGCATCTATACAGACCTACTGGACATGTCTGGTGCAAATTTGGTTGAAATCGATCCAATAGTTTTCTCTCTAGCTTTGTATACTTTTATTAAAGTAGGCGATTAACTAATAAATATTATTATTATTAGCTAGAGAGAAAACTATTCACTCGATTTCGAACAAATTTGCACCAAACACGTCGTCAATTAGGTCTTTATAGATGCACGTAAAAAGGTTTTGAAATTTTTTGAAAAACAACCCTCTTTATGGCCAAAAAACCCCCAAAAATCAGTTATTATTATTATTATTAGCTAAACGAGAATTTTTAGAAAGATGCGGGTTTTTGTATATGGTAGGGCACATTAAAGGCTACAAATAAGCCAAATTTTATCAAAATCGTTAGAGCCGTTTTTTTATAAAAAAATAATAACTGATTTTTTGGGGGTTTTTTGGCCAAAAAGGGGGTTGTTTTTCAAAATTGTTCAAACCCCTTTTTCATGCATCTATACAGACGTACTGGACATGTCTGGTGCAAATTTGGTTGAAATCGATCGAATAGTTTTCTCTCTAGCTTTGTATACATACAGACATACATACATACAGACATACATACAGACAGACATTTTGTAAAAACCACTTTTTTGGACTCAGGGGGTTCCAAAACGGATATTTCCACAAAAATCTCAACATCGATTTTTTTTGCGATCACTATACTTTCTCTATACTATAGTATAGTGAGAAAGTAAAATTGCTATTAAGAAATCTTGCAAATAATTTAATATGCTGCGAGTAGTTGTCATTTTAACTGCTAGAAAGAAAGTGTTGTCTATACCTACTAATATTATAAAGAGATAAAGTTTGTTTTTTTGTTTGTTTGCACTACTGAACCGATTGAAAAAATAGTTTTACTAATAAAAAGCTACACTATCCATGAGTAACATAGGCTATAATTCATTTCAATAAAAACCTTTTTTATTTCAAAATTTGTAAATTTAGTCAGAAAAAATTGTTAGGTTATTCCTAGAATGATAAACCAACACATGTACTGTATTTACATGTACTACCATAGCAACCAATTGAATAAAATAACAGACAGTATGGCTCCAACATTTCCATTAACAGCTGATTTCAAAGTTTGAAGCAATTATTTTTGTATTTCTAGCATTTAGGTTAGGGTTTTAAATTGTAGACCTGAGCCTTGCTGGTTCTTTTAACCATTATTATAACTGCTGTTATAAAATATAAAAAATAATTTAATTTAAACATTCAACATTATTTACCATCTTAGTTTTGAGGTTATATTATTAATCCTACACCTTTATTATAAAGAAAATCTAACATATGTTTTTAGAAGGTTCTGACGTGCAGAGCATACAGGGGTCTCCCCTAGTAAGTCATATTTTGGTACGGTGACTGGAAAGAGACAGTGCGACCATACGGAAGCGGCCACCATGTTTAAGCTAAATTAATATAATGTCATCTGCTCAGAAGTATAATGTAAAGAATAGTCTTACATCTCTTTGTATTTATAAGATAAATTATCTTTTTGTTTTGTTTTTATAAAGGGAAAAACATGCTACTTAATTGTTAGAGTTTGATATTTATATTGAAATTAAATAATACAAATTCTGTTTCTTCTTAACCCTCAAACCGGCAGACATCACTCCAACACATTTGTAACGCGTGATTGTATCGATTATTTGACCCACTGAAAATCTTCCAATCTCAAAAAGACAAAAACCGTTGGAAAGAAAATAGTTCAAACTTTATTTTTTGTATTTACAAGTTTATCTAAAACGTATATTTACATACATAATCATCGTTTCAGTTTATTAGTTTTCTACAAATCAATCGGCGAACAAATATTCATTCAAAACATAAGGAAATAACTCGATTTTTGTCCGTCTCTACAGCCCGCCCAGTACTTTTTCTGAATTAAACCTATATATCGTTGGATTCGTCATAATTTTCCCTATATAAAACTATCATCCAATCAAAAATCTGTCAAATAGTTGTAAAGTTATGGGGCGTTTTGTAGACCACTTAATATTATTTCTATATTGTATATTATACGAATTTCCCTGCGTGTAACATCGATTTATAAAATAAACAGAGGTACTATGAAATGGTTTTTATCACTTTATAATACAAATTGAGTACACATGAGTATTTCAATTATCTCGGGGTTCAATGTTTATAAATTTGCCGGCTAGCTAACGGTTATATTTGTAACAGAATTCTTTGTAAAGTCACTAACAAATTAATAAAATTCTTAATTACTAAAACAATTATTTCTATACTTAGGCCTAATGAATGATGATTAATTCGTATGGATGATTACAATTTTGAACTTACGCTAAAATGTTCTATTTAAAATAAGATAGTCCTTTGATCAGTTTTGAGATTGAGGAAGCGAATGATATTATTTGGTGGGTAATTTTAAAGGTATCAAATTTATAATAGAGAGCCTGCAGATCTGATGTGTTGTAATGAATAACTGTAGTTGACTCGCCCAAATGGCTTAAGGTGGATATTATAGTTTGATATTCTTATTTTTGTAATACTGTACTTGCTATTACAGAAAACCAATCCCTTATCTTTTTTTCGGTTACATTGGCTCTAGCAGTAGTTAAGCCTTCAGAATGATTTTTCGAAATAATCTGAAGTCGATGTAGGAAATTTTCAAACCATTTACAGCCGGGTCTGATGTCAGTAAAGGGATTCGCTATCTTTCTGTCCTCAACAATTTGTTTTACAGAATCTACAACAAGTCTTGGTCGATCGGGAATACTCTGTCAGACATTTTAAGCAACCCGTCCACAATTTATTTCTCCACTTCTTGAGGAAGAATCGACGTAAACGCCACATGAGTCCTCGTCTCTGGAGCTCGATTGTTGACTTTGTTCCACAAAGTTGCCCTTGGTACGAATATTCTCAAAGGCAAGTTTTACTTTTGAGGGGGAATACTCCATAAATTTACGCTTGGGTTTAGGTGTTTTCTTTTTCGGTGTCTTGGGCTTCAATACAATACATTTTCACCATCTGCAAATAAAAAAAAACTTTATACAGTTATGGTTCAACTTAGCCTATGTAAATTAATTTTACATTACAATTTTACTATTCGACTCTACGTTCATATGTTTGCAGACGATGACCTTTTCTTAGGAAATAGAGTAGTGCTGCCAACCGAACTATATTGTACTAATAGAATGTTGAATTATACCGGGTGTCCCACGAAGAGGTCCCTATTTTTGAATTAATATATTAGATGCACCGAACACTCTACAAACCTGAAATTCAACAGTCCTAACATACACATATGTAAAAGAAATTCACCTTAGTATCAGTTAATTCTGACACATTAGGACAAAATGGCGGGATATCAAAGAAATAGTACCTTTTCGTTAAAATAGTTTTATTTGCTTAAGTGTTACAACATAATTATTGAATTTTAACGATGTTACTAAGCACTAAACAAAGTTAGGGAATTAAAGATATAAGTAACTCATAAATGAATTAAATCTATTTGATCCATAAACCTTATTCAAACTGATGTCCATCGATCGCAATGCACTGATGACAACGAAATAGAAAACAGTCATACGCTTTGCTGAACAACTCTCGAGGTATCAACAACAGTTCCTCTTAGATCAACCTCATTAGTTCATCGTCTGTTGCAATGTTATGACAATAAACCTTCTCCTTCAAAAAGCCCCACAGAAAAAAGTCACAAACAGTCAAATCTGGAGACCTTGAGGGCCAGTCCATGAAGCTGCTGCCACGACCTATCCAACGGTTAGGAAGATTTTGGTCTAAAACTGCTTTGGCCACATTAGCATAATGCGGAGGAGCTCCATCCTGTTGGAAAAAAACGTCTTTCATCTCAGGCTGAGAAAGATGAGGAACTATGTGATTGCTTAAAACTGATGCATACCTTTCTCCAGTCATTGTTTGTCGGGATATGTCATACGACAAAACACCATCCTTGGTAACAGCAGCCCAAACTGTTACACCTGTTGATTTTAATTTCTCTTCTTGTAAGATATGTGGATTTTTTGTGTTATAGTAATGACAATTATGCCTGTTTACAGTTCCTGTTCGATAAAATGTCGCTTCATCTGAAAACACGATTCCTTCATGCCATTTGCTATCTACGTCAGTCTTTTCAATTATTTTCGAACAAAATTCCAATCGTCTGTCAGGATCATCTTCAAGCAGTCTGTGAACTAAATGAGTTTTATAATGTTTGATTTTGTTCTTTTTGGCATACCTTTGGACAGATGACTTCGGTATCCCTGTAGCAGATTCCACCTTTCTTACTGAATTAGGCGTATTTGTAGATTCCATGAAAGCAGCACATACGATTTCTTCACTTTCTATGTTGGAGGATCTATGGTATTTTTTTTGTATTGACCCCGTTTCTAGTAGGATAGTCTTTGCTCAGTTGAAAACGGCATGGTACATAAGACACTTTACAATGCAACTTAATAACAAATGCCAATGTTTATTACCAAATATGTTCATTGTTGTGGATACACGCAGTCAGCTGATAGATTTAAAATAGTCTAAACAGCTGTAGCTGTTCCTATTCTAAATAAAAGTAGGTTTACCCTTAAAATACGATTGCTGATTTTGTTGTTTTTTTGTTTTTCCGCCATTTTGTTTGGATCAGTCAGAACAACAGGGGTATTTCTTTTACATATGTGTTAGTCACGACTGTAGAATTTCAAGTCTGTAGCACACTCTATAAGTCTGTCATATCAATTCAAAAATAGGGACCTCTTCGTGGGACACCCGGTATATTGTAGTTCAGTAGATTAGTGGTATAATGATTACTGTAAATATAGATATGTTTGCAGACGACATCTGCAAACAACTGAAAATGAATGTTTCAAGTTATTATTTTTCGTATGTAAAGTGTATACTACTATTCGACCCTAGCCTAATATTTGACAACGATGTTGTTTTACATTCTACTGTTAAATGTTTAATACAGGTAAACATACTGTGACTAAGTACTAAAGGTTAGAAACTTTTAGGTTTTTTTTTTTATTATTCTTGAAGTCAGTTTAAGTTAAAAGTGTAAATTATTTTATTTTATTAAGTGATGTTAAGCCGTAGGAATAGCAGAAACCGGCTATTGTGTTTATTTACTTTTTTGCATTCACAACCTGATGTTCCATATCTATCATAGGCTTATGTCTAATATTTTCTTAATAACTTATGAATAGAGTTTAAGTTTAAAGTGTTTTATTTTCTATTTATAATTCATTAAAATACACTTTGTTAAAGTTATTTTCTGTTTTCATTTATTTCAGACGTTTAGAAATTGAATTGAACATTACTATAACGTATTAGAACATTCGTTGCGTATACGTTGGCACCGCTGCCGCAATATGGAGTAGAGTCGAATAGTAAAGTTGCGCCGTAGGCCTGTTCTAATCAAAATTAACAAACTAGCAAAATTTCAACTTTTACAATTATTAATAGTCAACAACACATGCCCAAAAGTGGCATTGATTAAACTACTTGTGGGCACCACATGCCCACAAGAAGAAAATTTAAATTTCTACTTGACCACTTGTGGGCACCCTATTGTAGGCCTTAACCTAATATGTTTTATCTAATAGGCCTACATGATGAACATTTCGACAAGTTGATCAATAGTAGCCTACTTAACATATTCCTATTTTTAATAGCAGAGAACATTCTAATTACTTGTCCTTTGGGACTTCCATTTAAATAATATATTTACATTATTGTAATAATGTCACATCATAGTCTAAAGTAGCCTAAGCATAAAAAAATACTACTTTTTAACACAGCCTAAAATAAAAGGCTATGCCTATACAAATTAATTGCTGTGCTATAAGTATACAAATCATACTTACAGTGTCTGATTTCCTTTACTTTTCAATAGAAAATGTAAAAAAGTGCTTCTTTTGCTATTAATTTGACAATGCAAACATCCTTTATTAAAGTAGCACAATTTTATTCTACCCATATCTTAGAAAATCATTCCACTTGGCCTACCATCTAAATTCTCAAATAATAAACAAAACAATTTATTCTTTAGACATCATACGCAGTTTGTGGGATGGTACCTAGTGATTCCAGTGGAGCTTCCAGCTTCAACACATTAAAAATGTCAACTGAACTCGTTTCCCTATAAAAAACAAAACCAAGGGTAAATTAATAAATTATTCTTTGGGGTTATGTTCACAACGTCAATCAATAATATAATGCATTGTGAAGTTGTCTTTTTTTTTATATGTGTTCTATAACTAATGTAGGCTATAATAAGTTTTAATAGTTAATTTAAGATTATAAATACAATCTTTTATCATCAATATATTCCTTTACTACACAAATTTAAAAAAAGACAAGACATAACCATTCCTTTAACTTCGGAAACATTCGTACATCTTCCTATAATTTATAAACATATTCGATTATTAATTTCTTCATTGCAATATTAATAACTTCTTCTGATCTACATTTTACATTCTTTCAATATCATTTTATCTAATAATATGTAATAAAATGCAATTAAAAGATAATATTTGCATCTTTATTTTTATATATAATAATGTATATAAGCACAAAATATTAACAAATAGGCCTACAGTTTTTTAATCCTTATAATTATTTTACACATTTACCGAGTTAAAAATCCCCGTTAACATATTTTTTTTTTTTTTTTCTAGTTTGCAAAAAGGCAGGCTTGGAATCTATCCATGAAGCCTCGCACTACTCTGTTTATTAATTTATTTTTTCCTTGGTAATTTCTGTATTATCTTAACTTTTTTTTTTCTTCCTGTGGTTACCTTTTTAATTATTTTATAGTACTGTACTTTGTATCATTTACTAATTTTTTGTGTTTAGCGCTACATTACTCTATTTATAGAAGATAAAAATTGGTTTATTTCTTTATATATTTCGGGATTTTTTTCGCCTAGTATTTTTTTTAATTCAAAAGAGTTTTAGTTTGTGTTATATTTTATTAATTTAAATTGTTGTTGTCTTGTGATATTGTATTTAGGGCATTAGTTAGGTAGGCCTGGATAAAGTCTGTTGTATGTAAATAGTTTTTTTTTATTCCTGATGTGTATTTAATTATCCTGCCTGTGATTTTTCATATGGTTTATATAAACTGTAAGAATAAGTTATATCATATAATATGTACTCTATTTTATTGTACGACAAAACAAGGCATTTTATAGTACACTTACGGAGAATTTGTACATAATCGATTAAAACATTCTACATTTATCTCGAAGTTTCTAGGCATTGAGTGCGGTGAAGCTTGGCTCGACCAATCAGAGAGCGTTTCTAGAACATTCGAATGCAATAATGTTGTAGACTTTTCTAGACGCTTCCAGAGAAACAGCTGACTGTATTTAAACCAACGGCGCAAACCTATAACTTCAGTATTGAATTGTTCGTGAAGTGAAAACGTTTAGAAAGTGCAACGTTATTGAAAGTTGTGTTGTTAATTATTGAGAAGTGTTAAGTGTTATAGTGTTTCGAAAATATGTCACCGAAAATGCCTGCAATTGGAATTGATTTGGGAACAACATATTCTTGTGTTGGAGTTTGGCAACAAGGAAAAGTGGAAATTATAGCCAATGATCAAGGTAATAGAACAACTCCAAGTTATGTCGCCTTCACTGATACAGAACGACTTATAGGAGATGCGGCAAAAAACCAAGTCGCAATGAATCCACAAAATTCAGTTTTTGATGCTAAAAGGTTAATTGGACGCAAATACGATGACCCTAAAATACAAGAAGATATGAAACACTGGCCTTTCAAAGTGGTGAGTGATAGTGGTAAACCTAAAATACAAGTTGAATTTAAAGGAGAACGTAAAATATTTTCACCAGAAGAAATTAGTTCGATGGTTTTAACAAAAATGAAAGAAATTGCAGAAGCTTTTCTTGGTGGATCTGTTAGAGATGCTGTAATTACTGTTCCTGCCTATTTTAATGATTCCCAAAGACAAGCTACAAAAGATGCAGGAGCCATCGCTGGATTGAACGTTCTTAGAATCATAAACGAGCCTACAGCCGCTGCCTTAGCTTACGGTTTGGACAAAAATTTAAAAGGCGAGCGAAATGTATTAATATTTGATCTTGGTGGTGGTACTTTTGATGTCTCTATCCTGACTATTGACGAAGGATCCTTATTCGAAGTCAAAGCGACAGCGGGAGATACACATCTTGGCGGTGAAGATTTTGATAACCGTTTAGTCAATCATCTTGCTGAAGAGTTTAAAAGAAAATACAAGAAAGATCTTCTTTCAAGCCCGAGGGCAATTCGAAGATTGCGAACCGCAGCAGAACGTGCAAAACGAACACTGTCGTCGAGCACAGAAGCAAGCATTGAAATAGATGCTTTGTATGAAGGTATTGATTTTTATACTAGAGTCTCACGAGCAAGATTTGAAGAACTCTGTGCCGATCTGTTCCGCAGCACATTACAACCGGTAGAAAAATCTTTGAGCGATGCAAAAATGGACAAATCTTCTATCCATGATGTAGTTTTGGTTGGAGGTTCTACACGCATTCCGAAAATTCAAAGTTTGCTACAAAATTATTTTTGTGGAAAATCTCTAAATCTTTCCATAAATCCAGATGAAGCTGTCGCTTACGGTGCCGCAGTTCAAGCAGCTATTCTGAGCGGAGATCAAAGTTCTGCAATCCAAGATGTACTGCTTGTCGACGTTGCACCACTTTCTCTTGGCATTGAAACTGCTGGCGGAGTTATGGCTAAAATTATTGAAAGAAATGCTCGCATTCCTTGCAAACAAAGTCAAACATTTTCTACATATTCTGATAATCAGTCGGGTGTTACGATTCAAGTGTACGAAGGCGAAAGAACGATGACGAAGGATAACAACTTACTCGGAACGTTTGACTTAACAGGAATACCTCCGGCTCCACGAGGTGTCCCTAAAATTGATGTAACTTTCGATATGGACGCAAACGGAATCCTAAACGTTTCCGCTAAAGATAACAGTTCTGGAAGATCGAAGAATATCGTTATACAGAATAACAAAGGACGCCTTTCGAAAGAAGAAATTGACAGAATGGTGAACGAAGCGGAAATGTACAAAGAAGAAGATAGAAAACAAGAAGAAAAAGTTAAAGCTAGGAACCAACTCGAAGGTTATTGTTTTGGAGTGAAACAAGCAGTTGAAGAATCCGGGGACAAACTGAGCGAGTCTGACAAGTCTTCGGTGAAAAGCCAATGCGAAGAAACTTTAAAATGGTTGGACAGCAACTCTTTAGCTGACAAGGAGGAATACGAACACAAGTATCAAGAATTGTCTAGAAAATGTTCACCAATCATGGCAAAATTGCACGGGTCTGGACAAGGAGATCCTATGGGAGGAGCTGGAAAAGCAGGAGGCCCTACAGTGGAGGAAGTAGACTAAAAGACTGATTAAAATTGTGTTTAAATATTTTGACTACCTATGGACTAAAGTTAAGATTAAATTTACAAAATTATTTGTGAATAAAAATTGTGTTAAATATTTCCTATAGGACTCTAGTCAAAGATATAATTTAGTTTATAACAAAAATCAACTAAACAAAGGTAATTTATTTGTGAATAACAATTTGGTACATTAAACTATTGTAAATATCAATAAAAAGTATGTGGATTTATTTGTGGTATTGTGTGTATATAATTATGTATTTTTTATAATAAATTATTTTGATAAATAAGTTTATTTTAAATATGAGAGTTTTATTATTATTTTCCTTTGCTCTTATCCTTAAACTACGAAATGTGTGTGCTTTTGTTAAAGAAATTCACAGCTATGTTACTTCAAAACAAGCATCCTTTGGAAAAATAATTGTTGAACAGTATATATCAATTCTTACCTGTTTAATTATATTCTATTTGCACGAAATAACAGAATATACTTTTAGAAGAAACACAATATGTATTATTTAATTCCAAATACAGTATCAATCTGTAAAAATTAAATCATCCTTTATAAAAATAAACGGTATCAGTTAACTGACACAAACTTTCTCCCAACTTACTGTAGTCAAAATAATATTGTTTTTAATCATTTTATTTACTACTTTTTAGAACAAAACAAAAAAATAATATTCTACCTACGTCAATCGTATAAAATAGTTATTGTCCCAGGCGGGATTCGATCGCGCGACCTTTGAATTACTGGCCGTCCTCGCTACCGTTGTGCTACCCTGTGCGGCCGTCGCCGTGATGCTAGATTGACAACATAAACTTGTTTATTTTTTAACATTTCCCCATAATTATGAAACGCCGAAGTTTTGATAAAAGCGGGTGGTGTCATTTTGTTTGGCATCTTAAGCACTATAAATACTGAAAATTTGATCAAAATCGTTAGAGCCGTTTTTGAGAAATTTGCATTTTTGTCGTTTTTTATTGGTTTTTAGGGGTAAATTACCCTTAAAAATTCAAAAAAATGAAAAAAACGCCTGGAGATATTAGGGTTTAGTACCTACATACCAAATTTCATGAAAATCGAACCAATAGTGTCCCCTCTGGTCGTGTATACATACTGACACACTGACAGATAGACACCACGTTAAAAACACTTTTTTGGGTTCAGGGAGCACCAAAACAAAAAATTCCACTAAAAATATTTTTGGGTTCAGGGAGCACCAACACAGATAATTGCACTAAACAATTTTTGGGGGTTCTGGGAGCACCAAAACAGATAATTCAACTGAAAATTCAAATTCGAACATTTTTACGAAAACAATAGTTTCTCCATATACTACGTATAGGGTGGAGAAAGTAAAAGAGGTAATTTCTTTTATAATTACAAAGAGATGCAACACCACTCTTTACATTATACTTCTGAGCAGATGACATTATATTTAGATTAAACATGGTGGCCGCTTCCGTATGGTCAGTATCTAGTCACTGTAGAAGCAAAATGCTACTACTAGCGCAACTGGTGTTAGAATGTATAACTACATAGCAGTACGGGGAAAACCTCCAACTACTGTCTTTCCCGGACTAGACAGGGAAAATATCACTTTCAGTATTCACATCTGTAATTAATTGAAAATAATTCTATCACGCAACTGAAGGTCTACCCACGAAGGCGATGAATAGCTGCCTACTTGTAGGAAATATATTAGTAGAATAATTAATATCCGGAGGGGGGACATTGGTCAACTTTTTTCTACAATGTTTATGATGAAATGAATCTCTGGGCCAAATATTTCACCTGAGTGTATTAGTTCTAACAAACATCTTATTTTTTATTATAAAGTGTACTTATCTATACTAATATTACAAAGAAGTAAAATTTGTTTGCATGTAAAGAGTAATCTCTGGAACTAATGAACCGATTGAAAAAATAATTTACTAATAAAAAGCTTCCCTGAGTAACATAGACTATAATTCATTTTGATAAAAACGTTCTTTATTTCAATATTTGTAAATTTAGTCGGAAAAAATTCTTAGGTTAAACCTAGACTGATGAACCAACATATATTTCTTGAATGTATTTAGCCTACATTCATTACCGAAGCAACCAATTTAATAGAACAGCTGTTTGCTCTAATATTTCCATTACCAGCTGATTTCAAACTTTGAAGCAATTAGGTACTGTATTTGTATTTCTAACTTTTAGGTTAGGTTTTTATTAAAGTGTAGACCTGAGCCTTTATTATAACTGCTGTTATAAAAATATACAAAATAATTTGATTTGAACATTTAACATTATTTACCATCTTAGCTTTGGGGTTATTATTAATCCTACAACTTTATTATAAAGAAAACAACATGATTATGTGTATAGAAGATTCAAACGGGGTTGGC
This sequence comes from Philaenus spumarius, assembly GCA_018207615.1. NCBI lineage: Eukaryota > Metazoa > Arthropoda > Insecta > Hemiptera > Aphrophoridae > Philaenus > Philaenus spumarius. Next base: position 301,387 of record JAGFPH010000350.1, read on the forward strand.
ATGCAGAGCACGCAGAGGTTTCCCCTAGTAAGAGATATTTTAGTTGCACTCACTAAAGCATCTTACTAATAGCATACGGCCAGCCTGCTCAATGCTGACTACGTTCACCGAGTTCCATGCATTTACTTAAATTGTATTACACAAATTCAAAGAAATTTTTCTCGCCAAAACTCCAAACTATTCTTTATGCTTTAAAATGATTGGTAGTCAGACACCATTTCAATTTTGATTGTGTAAAAATATTTACAAGTTCCAGTTGTTTGTATGTTGTAGGGTTGGTTGTACGTAGGCCACCTATCTTGTCTACTCATCTGCATCCTCTCCCAATACTCCGGCTATATATTCTACAGGCCAGGGATCCCGTACCTACCCTTGAGTTCAGCTTTATATTCTGCCACTCACCGCACTCTATGGGGATGCGCTATCGCACTCAACGTGTTTCTATTGATGAGAGGGAGAATTGGTGAGTTAGTAGTAAATGCAAGTTTAAATACAATATTCACATTAAGTTGGCGGTGTTGACAGTAGGCCTACTATCAAAATTATAACTACTTAAGTTAACTAACAACATTAACACGAATGGCTACTAACAGTGTTACAAGTTCTATCAACATTAATCACGAAATCTGTCAGATCAAACAACAATAATCAATGAAGCTAACTGACCGTGTTACAAAATCTACCAACATTAATCATGAAAGCTTAATAACAGTGTTGCCAGTTCTATCAAAATTAAACACGAAATCTAACTGTGTCAGATCAATCAACAATAATTAATGAAGCTAAAACTGACTGTGTTACAAAATCTACCAACATTAATCACAAAAGCTTAATAACAGTGTTGCCAGTTCTATCAACATGCTAGCCGAGAGTGTTGCAGTTAACTGAAATTAAAAGATCGCTGCAGTTTTATTACTTTTGTAAAAACAAAACTAATTAATTGTCTACAGGTATTGTTCACACCAATGATAAAAACTAACATAAACAAAACCAAACATAACCTCCAATACTAACAAAGCAACAAACTTCTAATTACCGTATTTACTTTGTTAAATCTACTACAGATTTGAAGTAATTGATTATTGAAATTTGTCCTCAGTAAGATTTAAATGTTTACTTAAAACTGAATTATAGTTAACTAAATGTTGTATAACTTGTTACAGATTGGTTACACAACTTATTGACGTGGAGGCCTATAATCCCCTTAAGCCGGCTGACATATTGTGCCTACTTGCTTCATACAGTACCTCACTTATACGAGATGGCAACATTAAGAAGTCCTCAGACCATCTCGTACTATACTGGGGTGAGTTATTCAGTTTAATCATTGTTAGTAAATAAAATTAATTATATTTGTATGATCTGTAAAAATTGCAGTTTACAGATCATACAAATATAAACAAAGTTTTTTTCTTGTTAGCGAATTTCCATAGGAAAGATGAGTTATTGCAGTGACTCTTATCCTTTTCAAGACCACTCCCGACTTTACGTCTGACATAAGAGTCACTGCAATACCTCATCTTTTCTATGGACTTCGCTAAAAATATATAAAGTAAAGCTTCAGTGTCTTTACGCCACATAGTAGCGCAATTAATATATTATAGTATTCAAATGTAATACTTCAATATTACCAAGCACTCAATAGCCTTTATCAAAAACATCAATTATTATCTTTGTCTACAGGTTTGGATGTTTGTCGGAGATATTTTTTTCACCTTTGGTTTGTCATTGTTGTTTTACCTGACAATAGAAGCACCTTTCAGAAACATAGAGAGACTTATTTTCGGAATCAGGTAAAACTTAAGTTAAAAGTATTAGTTCTGAATTTTGTTTATCACTATAGACATAGGCTATGTTTTAACAAAGACTAGAAATCAGTAATATTAATTGGGGGGGGGGGGGGGGGGGGGGGGGGGGGGGGGGGTCTGGAGTACCCCCCAGGTTAGGAAATTTTTAAATTAACTCACTCATGCTCTTAACTCACTTTTTATGCTGTTTCAGCTCATATCAAACTTACACAGTTACCATGATTTTTTAGGATAGTACTTCCTTTATCTGGCCCAATTAATACAAACTCAACACATACAAAAATAAAAGAGAAATATTGTTTTATTTTAAGATTCATGTTTTTTGGTATCCAAGTCACAATCTCATTCAAAATTAATGGCAACAAGTCAAATTTTGCACAACACCTTATTGACGAAAATCATTCCTATACGGATTTTGATAACAACTTGGAACCACTACATATATGCAGAAAAGGGAAATATATGGACGCAATCAAGGAATTCGAGATATATAAAGCCTTCAAACTTTTGATGTGCAGAACTTACTGAATGATCAGATTAATTTTTCCTCGAATACTTTATACAATACGGCCATCAAAATCCAAGATCAAAATCTTAAATAAACACTGCCGCCAGATATGATATGAGACTTCAGTTGTCCTAGGGCATTGACACGATACGCATGTAGTTCTTCGCGTTAATTTATATGTTTATGTGTTATGATTTGTCCGTAATTATTTGTTAATTTTAATGTATAACGATCTCGATATTGAGTGATTATATACTCTGAAGATGGAGCAGATGCTCTGAAACGTGTAAGTGCAATTTCAAACAGGAAGTCATGTGGTGGAATCTTAATAAGGTAAATCAGTGTTATTATTTTATTGTCTGAAAACAACTCTACAGGTCACACAAACACAAATATAATAGATACTATTGTAAAACAGAACTGATGTAATAAAACCAAACCAGGATTGTATTAAAAAATTAAGTGTTAAAGAAATAATTATGTTTAAAAAACAAACATAACTAACAGCAAACCTACATTTGGCTATGTTAGGCCCTTCATAAGATCTTATCGAAAAAAGATAATTATATTACAGATTACAGTACAATATTTATTATAATGTAAACAACTGGATGCAAAAACAAGGCAACAGACAACAGATGAAAGTCTACATTGAGAAATGTCAAATGTGTGACAACACTGGAAAGGCAGGACTTTCTTGATTAGTTATCTAATTATTGGCGGTATGACACGAGTATGGAGTATGCACATTAAAACAATATTAAAGCGATAAACAGTACATATAGTATTATGTAAAAAAAACCAATAAAAGTAAGGCGAAAGAAATATGAAAACACAAAAAAACAATCGTATTGAGTTACACTTACTTTAAACAGATATTTTTCATTGGAGTTAAAAAATACAAAAATTTAGGTAAGTTCAAATCATTGATCGGTTTGCCCGTACCTGGAACCGCTACTGTCTTGAAGGTTGATGATACAATTTTTACTTTATGCATTACACTTTACATTATTTCCATAAATAAACAAAATCAAATGAAAATACAATGACTACAAAAAATAATAATTCCATCACACAGCTGACATAAGTTGGGCAGATTTCCAAAATTAAGATTAAATGTTTTAGGGATTCAACCATCTATTTGGGAAATTGTTCTACTTACAAAGGCACTGAATGGCGTGCGTGAACAAAATATATAAGTAGAATTCGTTTACACCTAAGCCTCCAGACCTGGCTCACACACTGTTACCGAGCAAAACCGCTCAGAAAAATTCGATTTGCAAGTTTGCAGTCGCCTTGGACTTGCGAGTTGCATTGCGGCTGTCAGCCTTGGATCAGAAGCTGATCCCTCGGTAAAATTCCCACGTGGATTTGAACCTGGTACTTTTATAGTATTTTAAGTCTTGATTGATTTTAGGGGAACCAGATGCTCTATAAGGTCATGTAAAAAAAAAAACAAAATGAGCAGAATAATCTCCTATATTTAGTTTTATAAATAAATCCCAAAATATTTCTATTCTAGTTCGAAAAATCTCAAAAGATTTTTACTTGATGTTGAATTTTTTGGCTAAAGACTCATCCAAAAGACTTAGAATTAGAAAGCCGAGTGTACCAAATCAGACGTAAAATGCGGCCATTAGAGTGCGAACACATATAAACATATATGTAATTTTTAATGACACCTCAAAACATGTTGGGAACATGGTCATTGCTAATTGACTACTCCCGAAATTAGGTCTCACCATAAGAGTCACTGCAATAGCTCATCTTTCCTATGGAAATCACTAATAAAGCGTCAAAGTGGTGTTAATAAAAAAGTACTGAATTTGACATTTTAGGATATCAACCAAATAATTTATTACTACATCAAATCAAACCTTTATCCATCCTTAGAACTTGGTCTGACAGAGACAAACAAGTGATCCGTTATTTTCTCTAAGTACGGAACCACCGAAACAAACAAAACACTTCAACGCCACTTTACTGTCTTTAGGAAAGTCTTTGACCAAACTTCATTCAAACACCATGCCAATAATTACAGCTGTAGTATTGATCTAATCTGTTTTATTTCAGGATAGCTTCGGCCCAGCCTGAAGATTCTTCAGAAGTGAATCCTACGGAAAAAATGGCATAGTTTGATCCTACTAAGAAATGGACAAAGAAGGCTCGGAGTTAAGAAACCTTACGAGTGCCAATATAAAGAGACGTGCATGATAACTTTAGTGAAATATTTAAGAAAAAGTATTCTTGTAAGTAGCTTTAAAGTACAAATTAATAATATACTTCCATGTTTAATTGAATGGTATTGTCTATATTTAGGGTTCGCTGTCATTAAAATGAGCAATTATTTTGCCCATTTAAAAAAAATTTGAACATTTTGTATATTTGTACAATATATGTACAATATATATACAAGTATAGAACTTGCGTACAACTAGTTCAGGAGATAAAAGAAACAAGATTTGTTTTCTTCTTATTAAGGAGGTGGAAAAATAGTACGGCAAAACAAACAAGACCATAACTCAAGACATTTATCTATGCCCGCTGATCACCAAGTGGTGTCGCTAGGGGTTGAGGCGCACACCAGGTTTCGGAGGTTTCACATCCATAAGGGTGTAATAGGTTTATGAGTGATGACAATAAAGTTGAGTAGTGGGAGGGAGACAGTGATGTGGTTTGTGTCTGAAGCTTCTCTTGTGAGAGAAGTTATATCCACCATTAGCCAGGCAAGGCTTTGTAGTTTAGCTATCCTTTCCATTAAAAATTCTTTAGCTTAAATATTCATTTTGATATTATATCTAGGTTTGCCGAGCAGAAAGTTTAAAAAGGATTTAAAGTAAAAATATACAAATCGCGCCAGTCTACAAATAGTCCCCGTAACAGGCAGTTTCGTTTTACAACGGCACTTTGACGGAACGCATCTACCGCGTATATCGGGGACTACCAGTACATCCAACTGTAGTTAAAAGAACTTCCAGCCAGAGAATCAAACAAGAGGGTTCATAGAGGTTTTTCAAAAATAATTTCCAAGACATTTCCAGGGCAAGATCTTGATTTTCCAGGACACTTAAGCTATACAATTCTACGGTAAAAAGTAATTTTTTTTAGATAAAGCTATTGAACAAACATACATCATAAAAAGTGTTAAGATTAAAATCAAACAATGTTTTTTTGTTTTAATGTCCCCAACCAAAAGAGGTCAGTTGAGAATAAAACCTAAATGCCCTTTAAAAAATAGTAAATAGAACTGCATTTTGGAACTTAAGAACATTATTTTATGGAATTGTCAAGGACTGATGTTACTGATGAACTGTTATTTACACTTTAAATAATTGCACAACTGAAATACGTGAAGTGAGAGTTAACTATTAAGAATATATGAAATTGAGTCATTGAAATATTGTTCCTGGATGGGGTTTGGCCAATGGTATAAATATATTTTTTATTGAAAACAAATAATTACATTATTGAATTACAATAGACTCTCAACAATCCAGACTAATTGACGGTTGGCCAATCCAGATACCGAGTTGGGCATAAGTCGGCCGTGCGGCCGATAAGAGCGACGGAAAGCAGCACATACTATCGCCGCCACGACGTGCCAACGATACTTTAACACTCTGGCACATCAACTTATTGTACTGTAACGTACATAATACAGTACTGGACTGCAATTAAGTAAAACACAGAAACAAAAAAATTAAGTTCGTGAACAGTATTGAACGGTTTTAATAAAAAAGAACCTACTGTAATGCCCGGCCAAGTGCTCGGTAAGGCTTTACATTAATTAAAATGTACTGGTAAGAAAAAGAGACAGGTTGAATACTGAATAGGGTTAGAGGTATAGGTTAATAACTAGACTAAAGTTCATTTAAAATAAAGAAACAATTTTTATTATATTCATCTATGACACAGATCTATTTTATGACTGAAGGTCCATTACTTATTAAGTTACAACAACATATTTCAATTTACTGAGAGCTTGGTACTCTTATTACTTTAGTTACTTTAATATTTAATAATTTAATTCAGGAAAACCATTAATTTACGTTATGCTTAAATATAACAAAACTATTTACTTTTCAATTCGTTTAACCATTGCTTGATAAAATCTCATTTTTCCTCTAAGTCCGATTTAAACAATTCTACTTACAAATGAAGTATGACAACTTCATATCGACGGCTGGTGGTCTCTGAAGACTGAATATGAGTCTAGGTGTTCTCGGCAGAGTCCTGAAGAACTATCTGACTACTGACAACTACTGCTACTGTACTGGCTTAGCTAGTGCCTTCGGGTAGGTTATATAGATCGAGGGAACCGCCCCGGGAGACTCATCATTAGGCCTTATTTGGCATGACGTGTCTTTAGATGCGTATAGTTTTAGCACGCGCTACATTGTTGTTGCCAAGGAGATCGGGGTGATTAATATCTGTGGGCAAGCTTATCAAAGATGAGGTAGGCTTTTTCTTTTTATAGAGCCGTGTGCAAATACTGTTACACGTGTTAAGGTTTAATTTTTATTCTTCTGTGAATTTAATTCTTTAGTCTCGTTCTAATATTAAAAATGCCCAGCATTACATTCCTCCCTTCTTTTTTGAAATTTTCTCCATGAGGAAATTTTCATACTGTTTCGTTTGTCAAGCATTGGTTACGAATGAACATCTTTCATATAAATAGTTTATAAAACAATCAAACAATTCCACAAAATAATTACAAAGTCATTAAACAATTCAAATAATTTCTAGTTTCATTTCAAACATGTGAGTAGGTTGTGTTGCATAGTCGGTGTTGTTTATATTCTCGGAGTGAATGACATAAGTTAGTGACATGTGTGTGGTTAGGTTATCTCGCGTAAAGTGTAAACATCTGTTGGCAATGAATGAATGAATGTCTCGCGTAGGCGCTTGCATGTGTATCAACGAGGAAGTCTATTTCCGTCTATGTCTATCTTATTTCTTTACTTTAGTTTTCCTTATGCTAGTGAATATTTCTATTCTGAACTGAGTCAATATATTTGACTAGTTAAAACTCAATATGGTGCCTACAGGCTTTCCGTGTTTGCAAAAGCGACTTGATTATTTCCGATGACATGGTTATGTCTTGCAAAGCGTATGTGATTAATTAACAATATTTTTGTTTTTTCGTGTAATTAATATTCATGTCCATGTACAATGCGAAGTCCCATTCCGTTTGTTTTGTTTTTATACATCATAGCTTAATTATATTAAAGAATTATATTTTATGTGCCCTAAGTATATTTATTTCACGTTAATTTATTGTCCCGCGCTCTGGTGTTGCCTAAGTTCGGTCTCCCCTTAGCAGTGTGCGTATTTGTGTTTCTGTGTCTTGTAACATACAACTTATAGTTAATTATTGCAACATCTTATTCTAGCATAATTATTGTAACATCTTATTCTAGCATAATTATTGTAACATTATATTTCCACATTTTATTTCTACGTATGAGTCCGACATATTATCTTACTATTTCCATTAGTACATGTGCATGATTAACTCACAAATTCTCATATAGTCCATTAACATTATATTTGTCCATAATTGCTTTTTATACTTAATGGATTATTTGATTAATTGGTTACTTCTTACTTTCTATCTTATAATTACTAGTGTGAAATGGGTAGTAACGTCGACTGACTGACGTACTTCAAATCTTTAAAAAGAAGAGGGGGGCAGTGTCCGGGGCGGAAGAGCAGGTACTTAGGTGGTCACCCTGCAACGCTACAAGATGTGATGAGCTTACGCTTATCTTACTTCCTGTCTCGTTGTTCCGACTCATATTAATCTACACATTTTAGTTAATTGCGATACATATTTTCAATGTCTTGGTTGTGCAATAATGGACACTTTAACCCAATTAAATACTAAACCAAATCAACTCAACACTATCATAAACAAAGTTAAATAACAAGTAATTGTTTTTCTGAAGTAAGTCAACTTCTCAATAATATACTTAGAATATCTTAGTTTCCAATGCCATTTTCAAATTATTATAGGTGAATCATTTACTGGCTTAATTCTGTCTTACTTTACTTTACTTATGGCATACTATTTACGTTACTTATTGACTTTTCGAGTTAAAAGTTCATTTTATATACTACTACTTACACATATAGATTTAACATTTAAACATTTTATCACACCATTATATAACCAATTCACATAGTTCGGTTATCTAAGTTCACATTTAATTACTCTAAATTTATACGTACTTTCACATCAGTATGCTTCACATTTGTATATTTCGTATTTAGTTTTCGTGCACTTTACACTTACAGTCTGGATGGGGTGTAGAATATGGCTCCTTTGGACGTCTGATGCGCTGTTTCAATTGAGTTGTCTTGTGGAGTGGGAAGGGATTGGCTGGCTCGTGTCCCTCTGTTGTCTTGTGGTGCTGGTTCATTTAGGTCATGTTGTGTTCTACGGAAGTATCCTTGTTCCGGTTCGCATGATACCTGGTTCACTACCTCACTTGGTCTTTGGGTCAAACAACTACACATATATTGATATATACTTTTGTGTTTGCAAATTATAAAACTTAGAATAATGCAAATTATGATGAATGTCACTAAACTAGCAACGTAATGTTTTTTTTCATGATAGGGCCCTTTTCTTCGGATAAACTATTCAGTTCGGCCATTATAGTTTCTAATGATACAGTACCATCTGGATTTTTAATGCTTTTGGAAATTGTTTCGTTGAGCGAGACTAGATTTGTATTTTCTAGCTCGAGGGTCTGATGTTTTTGGATGGTTTCTTTTTCATTGGTTGTTAGCAATGATGGGATAGAAGATATCATTATGGTTTCCCTATCCAATAACACAAGACTTGTTCCTTCAGTGTGAGGAAGAAGTTTGAAATATTCCGAGAAAATATGACAGTTTTGAGAGTTGGTTAGGAATCCGGTTCCTTCCAACTTTTTAGTAGTTGTTGCTTCATATGTGTTGTTCACTCTGCACCTCCATGACGTTCGAATGGGTTTGGAAATACTGTAAACCCAATATCCTTTGTTAGGTCCACGGTACAAAATTGATAAATAATCTTTTGGCACCACTACACGTTTACAATGTTTTTGGATTCCCTGAAGATCCTCGAAGAACATAGACGCCAAGCAGGACGGAGTTTGTCTTGAATATAGACCCTTGTGCTTAAAATGAGACCATGCAAACAATTTTATGATAAAAAGTAAACGAAATAAATGGTATGAAATTTAACATTGCTCTTATGGGATAAAAATTCATTCTATTTTTTTACTGGAGCAGACCCTTAAGTATAAATATACAGTGTATTTTTACGGAATAACTTACTTTTAGTATTTTGTTAAAAGCGTCTGTGCAATATGTTGTAGCAAATGAGAATTGTAAGAACAGTAGCAAGCATAGTTTGATGTGAGCATATCTTTAGTAAATATATAGGGTTTCACAAGATATTGGTACACTTGTAAATCGTAACATACACAATGCTTAAAACCAAATTTGAACTCAATAGCTTATCTGTTTTTGGAGTTACAGTGATTTTTATGTGAAAAAACAGAATGGCGGATCGCGACTAAATTAAGTCAATTAATTGTAGTTTATAGCTTCAATTAATATTTACCTCAATTTTGTAATTTATTTATTGCCAAAATTGTTTTAGAGTTGTATAATAATATTATGCAATCTCAAAAAGGGCAAAAACCCATGAAGGTTGGTTTATTTTTAGTCCTTTGTTAATCATAAGTGCACAAAAATTCCAATTTTAAATTTTGATTTATATTTAGAAGCGTTTATTTTTTATTTTTGTTTATACTGGTTGAAATTTTAATTTATTAAATGTTAAACCTGTAAATTTTTTTCTTAATCCCTGTCTTCACTCTTTCCTATGTAGGCTTAATTCCCAACTGTTTATGTGGTTGAAATGTTGTTGTTTTTGGTGTTCGAAGTAGTGAAAATGAACACGTGTTTTTTTTCTCAATAAATACAAATTGTGATAGCCCGCGCAGAGACCGGGCGTTAAAAGCGAACAATATTTGTTTATCTCGATATTAAAGGGGGCACCGTGTTGTCGAAATTTGCGATCGCTTAGTGGAGTGGGACATTAGTTTGAAAGGGCGCGTTTCGCTCATTTCGAATCGCTGCGTCTTTCCCCCAGCACATTTTCAGAGACAGAAGGTAGAACATACTTCTTGTATTGTTATTAAGAGCGGCAAACTTTGTTTGTCTGAATGGGGAGTCGTTTTAAAAGGACACATTTTTAAACACTGCCGTTTTCGTCCCACCTACCTTCAGTAAAGAGACAGCAAATATTAAGCAAAATAACAAATAAAATCATCGACTAAGAATAATTAACAATAGAAACAATAATACCGTTCCGGTTTCAAAATTAGTTTTTAATGGTGGATTGATCATATTTTTTGTTCGGACATTTGACCTTATTTATAACACGGGTAAATTCTGGTACGGCTGCTAGAATATTATCTTTAACGTAAAATTATTTATACTGTATTTTAAATTTGGAAAAATATTTCCCTAACTAATGTTAACGATGATTTAGCTTTACCTAGAAATCCAGATTTAGTAAACACCTTCACAGACTACGAACATAAAATTGAAAACAACGCATCGCCCCAAAACACCCTCCACCTCAATCGCGTATTTACTCAAATTATACCCACAATGCGCTTTTTGATCACCCACAGCACAGTTTACGTTTATAATATTAGTAATTTGAGAAATTGGTTATTTTCCATAGTAAATTTATTCTACCTTGTTTTGGCAGCACTGTAATTATAAATAAGTGGGTGGGCCTACTGCATATTTATGTAAGCTAAGTTTATATACTTGGCCGGTAATAGCAGGCCTTCTCCGATACCAGTTTATAGTAGGCCTAACGTAATTACAACTTCAAGTGAGTGCGCAACTTTCTTTTGTCCAATTTGGTTGATTTAATACTTACGATTATCTATCAATTATTTAGTTTTAACATAAGTTAATCGAAGTATGAACCCTGAGTATGAACCCTGAACAATCCACAAACCTTGAATACCAAATAACCTGCCACCAGCTGATGCAGCAGGTATTGTCACATTCTCAACGACTTTTACATACAGGAAAGGAAAAGGAGACATATTATATATAAAATACTCTGTACTAACAGTTTTATTACAAGATTCAAGTACAATACATTAAATCAATAGACTTACTATCCACACATTTATGAAAACTGTAAAAGTGTTTTGTTTATATATTTTTTTTTTCATTCAAGTGCCATTCATTTGTATATTTTTTTATTTGACACTGTTTTAAATAATCGTGAAGGTTGATCCGTGCATTTTAGTTTCCACACAAAATGAGGTTTCTCTCTAACGGAAATTTTAAAATAAGAATATCCAGTACTGTGTATGATTATTAAACTTAAGCTCCGTTTGATACATAAAAAATACACAAAAGTATTTTTTTCTAAATGGGTGGTGTTTTTTAAAACAAAGTTTGTATTCATTTACATAGAGGAGGTTCTAAGATATGATTTACAAAATAAACATTTGTATATAAATTTTGGCCATTTTCCAATAGGCTCTTCTCCCCTTAGGTTATTTTTTCTGACACTTTTTGAATAAGTTTGTAATATGGCAGACAAAACTAGCAGACTTTACGACATAATATTTTTAAATATTACCAAGCCTACCCTAATGTTGCATTTCCCAGCCTGCGGCTACTCTGAATTTATAAAACGCTTAACAGTAATAATACATACCGGTATAAAACAATAACATGAAAACTAAAGATCTACCAAATATTTCACCTCGTGCATTTGAAGTTACACACAAACACGGATCAACGATTAAACCAGTTTAGAAATGCCCAGTGCGTCTCGAAACATAAAATCCCTCAGCGTCCAAAGTGCGTTCAGGATATTGCCATGGTTACCGGCTCCGTTACCTAACCAATGGCCTGGCACACGAGCTGGATCGGGGATCTCTGTATTTATTTGAGTCGCTTTCAGCTGTTTGTCCCAATTACTGATGCTGCGGGATTCTGTGTTCAATCCTTCAATATACCTGTCACAAGAGAGACTAAAGTTTATAATCAAATCAACCGATAGCATGTATTTCTTTTAAATGGATGCCATTTTGAAAATGTAAATGACATTTTCTTACACTTTTATCTGGAAGTAGATTAGTAAGACCAACAAACTGTAATGATACCAAAATTTGAATTATGTAAGAACCATCAGGTATGTCATTTCAACGTGGTTACCTTTTACATGCTTGTAATTATACAATTTACAGAGCAATAGTAGTAATTAGAGTCAATAATTAATGTTGCTAGTTTGTTATAAAGTCATAATTATTTGTTTTTAGTAAATTTGTAAAAAGTGTAAGTTAATTTGGTTGTATTACATTTATAGAGGCCTATTGTTTTTATAGCAATCAGTTTGTTTTCTTGGTGTTTACGTTTTTGCAAATTCACACGCTAGCTTCGCTTAGGCCTAACATTTTTTGTCTAAAAATTTGGTATTGTGGTTAACCTTTTCCGTTATTCGAGAACTTAGCCCTTTCGACTCTCATGTCGGCTGTGATCCGACAGCGGCCATTTCCCGGATTCCCAATCACATGTCGGCTGCTGGCCAACACAGTTTTGTTTTATACTATCGATGAATTTGCATGAATTTACCATTCAAAGTTTTGTATTTCGATACAATCGACTGTACTCAGTATATTGTATGCATCAGTGATGAACGAGTCTATGATAGTACTTTCTTTCTTTTGTTTCCGTCAAGAGACCTCTTTTTTGTATTTCTTAGTCGTTTCAGGACTTTTATCCCAACTTCAGGCACAGTAAATAAATTACTCGACCTAGGTCGTCAAACATTAAAATTAATTACACAAAACACACGTAGCACATTTAAAGTACGTTTTGGAGTACACCATCTGGCTACCGGACAGCAACTATTTATTGTGCCTGAAGATGGAATAAAAGTCCCGAAATGCGTCACAAATACAAAAAAGAGGTCACTTGAGGGAAACAAAGATAAGAAACTTGATTTTAATCAATTAGAGACCTGGATACTAAAAATTAGGGATGGGTCGATTCTCGATACCGATTCTTGATACCACCGATACTTTAGCTTTGGTATCGGTATCGAGAATCGATAGCCGAAACTCGATACCGATACCACGAGATACTCAGTTGTCAGAATTACCCGTTCTCGTAAAAACTCCGTGAATGTAATCTCCGGTATTTGCAATCGCATTCTCTGTATTTTAACTCAATTCAGCATTTTACAATAAATACCGGTATCAGTAGGGAAAATGTAAAACATTATTAATTTTATGTAAGTGGACATTTTCCCCAGTAAAATGCTTTAGGCAATTGTTTCCTTTCATAAGTAAACGCTTCTTGTTTTATTTTTATTCATGCGTAGGCTGTTATTTGTACACAAGAAGTCTAGAGTAGGCTCAAGGTCAACACTTATGGATTCATTTGTTATCGTGTCTATAGAATTAGGGTGTCTATTGTGAAGAAAAATAACACATTTTATAGATCGGTAACAAAAGTATTTCAACTTTAAAGTAATAATTTTATTTGTTTGAAGTCGAGTAAAACTTGTTGAGACTTACGTTACCCGTGATTTATGATTTTTATGGGATTCCGGACGGAATTCCTTTGTTTTACTTTTTATTTAGAGATGGGTCGGTTCCATTTTTTTTTTTTTTTTTTTGGTTCTTGGTTCTATAGTCAAATCGGTTCTTTTTATTATTCAAGGAATTTAACAAGAATTTAAGAGTAAAGTATAAGATTTAATTTGAATACTGAAATGATTAAGTATGTTATGTACAGATAATTAAATACAAGTATTCAGCTAAGTTAAATACAGACAAAAGTCCATCACTTTCAACGTCTATTATAAAATATTGCCACACTTCGATGTCATTGCTGAAAAGACTAGCCTACTCCGGTTAAGTTTCCACATATCCTCAACTAACTAAACTTAAAAATTAATATGTTAATTCAGTATAGTGTCGATTATCCGAAAGCGGAAATGTACTGTAAATAAATAAGTACATTACAGTACTGCGCGTCGTGCACGTAATTCCGAATTTAAAGGTTTTTACTCTCATAATCAGCCGAGTTGTAGATTTCAGGGAGTTTGGGCGCTTAACGGAACAGCGGCGGCTGTTGAGTCAGCCGAGCGCTTGGCAGCCTTTCGTAAGTGAGTAGGCCTGCACAATTTAATTACCCGAACAAATCGACGCAATATTTAAATTTAATAAAAAAAACGAATAAAACACTGCACTAAAACTGAATACTGTAAGTATTTACACACAGCGTTATTAACTTGATATTACAGTACTTTGTTCTAACAAGTTGTTCAGACTTCGGCGGGACTAAACGGACGCCGTCGAATCAAATTTTCGATGATTCAAGTTCCGATTATTTCTGAACATATCCGAATTGAACGTTCAGAAACAAAACATATGATATTCCGAGTAACGCAATCCTAGTCAGTCGTAAAAAAATTATTCCGAATAATTAAAAACTTGCTTTATTTTAAATTGCAACGCATTCTGCTATTTCGTTACTGAAACTCTCACGTGTTTTTCATTGGACTAGGTTAATTGTATTTTCTTATGCGGACATTAGATTGTTTTCGGGAGTAGGTTTTTTCGCGGACATACGCTGTTGTATACTAAATTGCGATTGAATGCCGCGTTTTATAAAACTAGAGCTAATAATATTCGGACATCGTATTCTTTTGCGGACATTCGTCATTTTATTTTTAATAACATTTCACCAATGGTAGTTCATAAAATTGGTACTAATTATATTCGGGCATCGATTTTTTGCGGGCATTTACTGTGGTACTTAAATTATTTTTAACGCCGGCGTTTTTAAAAATTAGCGCTAATAATATTCGGACGTCGTATTCTTTGCGGAAATTCGTCATTTTTTTTTTCCGTTTTTTTTTTTTTAGGTATCGGTATCGGGAATCGAGAATCGATTTTTCAATGTATCGGTATCGTTATCGAGAATCGAAAAATCTGGTATCGACACATCCCTACTAAAAATGAATTCAGTACTTTCTTATTTATTATTCTGTGAATGATGTTGTATCGCCAGCTGATTGATGTCCTGCCACAGTAGCAATTATATAGTAGTTATAACTTGTCGCTGTTTTATGGTTACTTTGAATTATTTTGAGGTTTTTGTGTGTAAAGTGAATATGAGTGGAAATAGTTTAGTGAACGACAAAGATTTGGAGGAATCTTCAGACAACGATCTGAATACATCCGATGACGAAGAGAAGGAATACGAAACCGTTCAAAAGTTAGGCTGGATTTGTAGATTACTATATTTTATGTGAGTAATTGTCATTGATTTTTGTGTTTTAATTAGCTTTAGTATTGTACTAAAAGAAAAAATGGTCTAGAAGTAAGAAATTTGTTGTTTTCATCAGTTCTATAATTGCAGTAGTAATTACTAGAGTGTAACTCCAGCAATTATAGAGGATAAAATAATCACTGAATTACCATTATCTCTCAAAAATACTTTGGATGAAATGGAATCATGGTTTCATCAAAACGGGCTAAAATTAAATATTGATAAAACACAGATTATAAAATTTTCCGCTAGTAATTATAACCAACAAACATTTGAAATATTAAATTCTGTAAAAAGTCATAAATTTCTGGGGGTTTTAGTGGATGAGAGACTTAATTGAAAAGACCATATGGATTACATTAAGCATAAATTAAGATCAATTTCATATGCATTTTTACGATTAAGTGTTTCCCTTGATGCTTGTAGAATTGTGTATTATGGTTATGTAGAGTCTATCCTAAGATATGGAATAATTCTTTGGGGCATTGCGTCGGGAGTGAATTCAATATTTATCTTACAGAAAAAAATAATTAGAACAATGACAAATTCTAGCCCACTAAAGTCATGTAAAAATCTTTTCCGAATGCTAAAAATTCATACACTTGCTGGACTGTACTTATATGAAATCTTGAGTTGGGTTCATGATACTAAAAATGAATTACCGGCAAAATCTAAATTTGACCACAGCTATAATACAAGAAATGCAAATGATTTTAAACTTCCCAAACATCACCTGACTTTATTTGAAAGAAGTCCACAGTATTCTGGTTTGAAATTATATAATAGGCTACCAAAGGAGTATAAGGAATTAAATGTTAGGCACTTTAGGAATAAATTAAAAGTTGCCATTATGGATAGAGCATATTACTCAGTTAAGGAATTTTTAATAAGCCCTGTAATTAGTTTATAGTTAATTTTAATAAGTATTTTATGTTGAAAAGCCGGACTATATTTCATCATGTTTTTATTGTTCAGTAAATTTTATATTCTGACAAGGCACCTGTACTGATATATTCATATAAAAAACAAAAATGTATTGAATTATTATAATTGTATGTATTGTGCTAATAAATTATATCTATCTATCTATCTATCCAATACCTGCTTATTAAATGAAACCTAGAGGCTCCAATGGGGAGACCGAAATGATAGACAAAAGGAGTTAACGGATAGTAAAAAAATTTATAAATATTAGTAAAAAAATATACATTTTTTATAATAACATTAGTATTATTGTAACAACATGCTTCTAACATTGTTTTTAGGTAATTATTAGGATAAGAGAATCATATGGAATGAACAAAAATAGGTAAAACATTTATTTTGGGGGGGGGAGAGGAAATTGGTAACGGGTTAACAAGGTTCTACAGTACTTTGATAACTTGATGGTACCTAACTTAGCTACAAAACTACTTACCCCATTAAAATTAAACATTTAATGTGTGTTAATCGTTCTTTTTTAATTTACTTACTTTGGGTTATATCTTAATTCTATAAAATATATTTAAAATCTGACGCTTAAATATTGTACGCCTATTTTTATAAGCTACATAGTACTTTGAAAACTTAATATTATTTACCTGATATAAGCTTCTGAATGCAGCAAACGTTGAGGCCGCGGTGGAACAGTTACAAACAGAGGTTCCAAATTGCGTCCAGTAGAAGAACCTGTGCAAACATCGAATGATTAACAAGAAAAGTAAAAGCTTTCAAAATAAGTATGAGTTATACAAATTTTCAATATTACTTAATTTTGATAGAATAAATCAACTTTGTGCACAATCTATATAGAGTAGAACCTCAATAATTCGAGCTAATTGGGGCGGACTGTACCTCGAACTATAAAAAACTCGGAATACGCAAAGAAATGGACGAAAATAAAAAATACTATATTTTTTAATGTTTTAATTAGTCGAAATATTAGAATATGTAATAGTAGAAATTTTTTCGAGTTTATCTCTATAAGGGCACCATTACCCTACAGATACTTCACCGACACCGTACTCACCTGCAAGTTTCTTTAAGGCTTCACCATTGTCTAGTCTTTTTAAGGATTTTAATTGGCACAAACTTTCTCTTAGGTTTTTCGTTCATCATTACAAAACACAATCAAAATTAAAGCTTCACAAACTAAAACAATTTTAACAGAAACAGTAAAGAATGCACTTCGAGCAGAATGTTATAAAAACACTAATATGCGTAGCGCGCGTACTTCCGTGGGAACTGACAGTTTACTATTGAAAATTTTAGAATAACAAGAGGGGGAGACAGTCAAGCATGTCTGAGCTGACATTAGATATAAGCGGCGTAGGAACCCAAAGTTGACTCATTACCTACCTTCGAGCTGTGGTGTGTCTCCAAGCCCGCCAAGTGAACGCAATCCAGCCACTTTGATCCCTTGTCACTTTCAAAAGACTAGTTGCCATTTCAAACGTACAATGGGGCGGTAACAAGTAATTTTGAAGGTGCGTTACAATCAATGTTTTCAAAAGCTTTAAAATAGTCAAAAAAGCTTCTTTTTTAATTTTGCAAACACAGCTCGCAAAATAACCGGACCCTCGAACTAGTGCGACTCGAATTATCAAGGTTCTACTGTATTTCAAAGTATTTGCACTTCAATGGAGATTGTGACATTGGAAAACAAGATTGCAGATGATATAGCTAGCTAGAATGGCAACAAAATTTTGTCTTTTCAAAGCTGTGTCATCAGTTCGACATAAATACGAGACGGGTAGGGAGGGATCAAACCAATCCCCTCCCCCCCCGAAAGGGAATAAACAAATAAAATAAAAAAGTCATGGAACGCAAGTGAATAACATTGTAAACATACATTTAAATCTACATGTTTTAAAGTACTGAATAACTTTAAAATTAAAATATCAGTCTTGTATTGTTAGTTTTTGTTTTTGAGATCATACAAGATTTCGCTAAAAAACCCAGCATGTTATTTTTTGTCCTGTCATCAAACTGCTACTCAAAAGTATTTATGTTTGTCAATAAACGTGTTTAAATATAAAAAAGTCAGTGGTTTATATTCATTTTAAACATCGTCTTCTCTAAAATATGTATATACAATGTGTTTAACATTTTAGGACTATTAGTAATTACACTCACTACACTTACACTATAAAGTCCTTGTCGTTTTTTTTTTTTTTTTAATAATATTTGTCAATAAAACTAAAATAATATATAACATTATAAAGACTGGTTTTGAAACTTGTGTACAAAAATTTAACTATTACACTCCTTTCCTTTACTTAAACAATTATTTTACACAAGATGTTGCTACTCTATAACCTGAAGAACAAACTGTTTAGTGTTTGTGACAGTAAAATCTAATGTCTATCACAAATCGTTTATGATATTTTATCTTAAAACTAGCACCAGAAAGCTCTAAAATGTTGATCCAGGTATTTTTATCAAATTTTACCCCCACACCCCCCAGTAAAGTCCCCTTAAAACTAGACCCCCCCCCCAGCTACCCCTACTTATGCCTCTGTGTGTCACAAAAGGCAGTGAAATATTCAAAGACCAATGAATAAGGAACCAGAATCAGGAAAAGTCAGGTTTTCAAAACACAAAAAATTCCAAAGTATGTAAGTCATATACAGAAATTTAAGTAGACTGAATCAGACGTTTTGAGCGTTAATTAGAATTTGGCATTTAGTGGCAAAGACTTATCTGTATAGAGTTCACCTTGACAATTCACCAGGGTTTAAGGTATGTAACACAGAGGTCAACCCCAATAGGCCACACTCTTTTGAATTGTACTGGATAGGGTGCAGAGAGACAACACTTTCACAAATTAGTAATGGAAGAAGAAAGTTATCATGCATTTATAATCATCATCAATCCACAAGTCTGGGTTTTGGTGCACAGAGTTAACAAAAGGAGATTGGCACTTTTAGGCTAGAAAATCGTTAAAAGAATTTCCTAAAACTTTGTACGACCAACACACCTCATCTCTTGTGCCAAAATTAGGGTGTGAGGTTTGAAACTTTTGGTACAGTAGAGTCGCGGTTATCTGAGGCCCGACTAACCAAATCCCGGATTAACCGAGGTAGTAAAAACAAACAAAAAAAGTTCGGTTTGCATTAAAGTAACAGCACAAAGTGAAACCAGCATATTATAGCAGAAAATCTACTGTACTGTACTTATATTAGTCACATAATGTTTCGTTCAAAACGGTTCCTGTAAATAAAACGCACAGTTTTTAAACATTATTAATTAAATAATCTACAATACAGTAATTCCAGTGCTTTGCTAATCATCAATAGGATTAAGATTTTTTTACGTTTTAAGGTATTTTGACTGGTACAAGTACTGTTTATTCAAGAGAATAATAGAATTTCTAAATGAATAACATCATTTATTTATTTATAAGTAGTGAACTGAATAAACAATCACACAAATGACTGGAATAAACAATAATATTAATCGGGTAGTCGGATACACTTAGTAGCGTAGAGTAAACAGACGTCTGTGATTGTTTACGCGATGGTGACTCATCATTCCTTATCTTGGATTTTCTTGCACCCGCTTCTTGCTTTCTGTCCGACTTTCTATTGTGCCTAACTTTTACCCTACCCGGCTTACCCCCTCTCACACATTGCCT
Organism: Philaenus spumarius; assembly: GCA_018207615.1. Taxonomy (NCBI): domain Eukaryota; kingdom Metazoa; phylum Arthropoda; class Insecta; order Hemiptera; family Aphrophoridae; genus Philaenus; species Philaenus spumarius. The sequence goes on from JAGFPH010000350.1 coordinate 321,698, forward strand.
TTAGTTTTTGTGAATACAGTAGTTTGATTCAGAATCAAGTAAACCCTCACTTTTAAAACATCGTGTGTGTCATACTCATACTGCACATCATTTGTTTAGTTTTCAAGCGAGCGAGTTTCGTTAAACAGAAAATACTTTTGGACTTTTTCAAAAAATATTTTTTTACTGGAACATGTACTGTAGTCATGTTTTTTTATCATTTTGTATTTGTATTTTATTTTCATTTAGACGTTAGTTTTTCATTTGATAATTACAGTAGATGCCTTTTTCCAAATCTTTCACCAGTTAACTGTACGTTTCCCTCTCAATTTTTGACAGAGTCCATGTTATCCGAGTTCTCGCTTACCCTCGGTCCACATTACCTCGCATAACCGGCTCAACTGTATTTATGCCCAGACACTTCATCGAGCAGTCTAAAATCAATTCCTTATTCCCTTCCTAAGTAACAAACTTTTACTAGACATACAATTGCTCTTATTTCCTTTGTATGGCTAAGTTTTTTCCCCTAATAAAATTCAAACGAAAGAACACATTCTACAATAATGAAAAAAATAAAAACAATTTTCCGTAAATTCTACGAAATTGATTGAGTCTGGCCGAGCTTGGTTTCGTCAGCAACGGCATTGACTAGACAGCTTAACACAGACTAAGGAAAATATATAAAACAGGCATATACATAAAAAACAGAGAACAGTTACTTGGCTGACGAACAAAAGTAAAAGGAAATGGTGTGGATGGGCGTGGGAGACATATGGTCATTTTAAGACAATGGTTTCAGCAATGGCAAGTTTGTCATGAATTCTACCTGATCATTTAGTACAAGGTTGGAGTCTTTACAAAATAATCTCTAACATTTCTAATGAATTTAATTTCCTATATTTTGCATTGACATGAAGACTCTTAAAATTAACATTACTGGAAAAATCAGACACTAAACGATTTTTAAATAATTATAAAAACTAGAGTCTTTATGACCCAACTGCCCGACTTCTTTCGTGTTCACGCTGACCTACACTTAAAACTACATCGTACAATCTACAGTGTAACATTGAAGGAAGTTTAAAAATTAAAATCAATAAGAGTATCCGAGGGAAAGTGTTTAAAATCAAACAATAATTTAAAATATCCTATTTGTTGTGATAACTCACCCCCATTCTGTGACAGGGGAGACGGAGTGTTCCTTGAGTAATTCATCAACCCAGGAGCCATAGCTGAAAAATCAAACAAAAGATTATTTATAAACTACAACATGACATAGTAAAACATACAAGAATTTTTCTCTGCCGTTTATTTTTGTTATTGTCTAAAGACTCATAGCATTGGCAACACATTAGCGGGACACTAATGTAGTAAATAAATATATAAAAACTATAATTCACACACAGACTCGGTTATTTTATTAAGCTTTCTTTTATGTCAATCAACTTTGTTATAGTCATTGTATTTTTTTTGTATGATTCATTACTTCACAATCTCTAGAGATCAATATTGTTTTTATTAACTTAAATTCACTTTTTTAAATTTGGTATTTTCATTTATTTATTTTTTATAATCACATTTTTATTAAAAACATTCCAAAAAATTATTTTATCCCATTTTTTTGCAATTGACTAACATCATATTTACAAGCCAAAACAAGTTGTTACTACATTCTAAAATATAATTTTTGTCTGATAAATACCAAAGCACAGAGAAACCCACCGTGGATGATGGAATTGAATTTATCGTCAGTCCAAATATCACTAGAATATTCGCTTTCACGTTCATCACCTGACTCTTCGTTTAACAAAATTTCTCTTATTTCACTAAGATTACATAAATTGAGATTTATCCACATATTGAGACGAAAAAACCCCGCACATGCCCGTCAAGAATCTGTTATGTTTGCTAACAAGCTTAGACAAAACCTGATGAACACGAATGCCGTTTACCCTTTGCGCCCGAAAGGCCACTACCAGTGGCCACACCCGACTCTTAGACAACTCGCATTATTTCCCATGAACTTAGTCTTCTCAAGTCACATGGCCACCGAGAGTGGTCGCTCTTTCGTTGGCATGTACTTGGCTACCATTTTGATTAGACGGCATCACCAGCTTGGATTGTTTTGTTGAATTCACTCGACACATATGTAGGTTAGAGTAAACAGAAATATTTTATAAATAAGCTCTGTTCAATGACAAATATAACTTATTTGATATAAAAAACACAATATTTAAACCTCATAAAGAGGTTACATTTTTATATTATATAAATAACATATGAAAACCAAAGTGTGATACAACCAATAGTCATATTTTTAAATGACAAACTACAATACAGAAAATGTTTTAAAATTGTACGAACTTACATTATAACTTAATTAACTTTAAACTATCCATTTCCGTAACTTTATAATTATCAACCATTTATTACAACACTAAAAAAGACTAGCACAGCACTGAGTGAAAATATAGAGGTTATATTATTGAGCTGTTATAAAAGGAGGGAAAATAATCATGCGTTGTTCACATAGTTCAAGAATTTCTCTACAGATTCCAGCACTTTACACAGAAAATAATATAATTTTGAAAAAAGAAATAGGTTTCCATTGATACGTAATGCTAATAAATAACTAATGAGCTTGACTTGTGAGAAAGTAACTTAGATAAAATAAAACCTGAACACAAAATCTCACAATAAATACGTTTACTAACCTCAAACGCGTTTCAACGACAATGTCGCCATCCTCAGTGATGCACGGGCTACAGTAACTAAACTATAACTACAGTCGTTGAAACGCGTTTGAGGTTAGTAAACGTATTTATTGTGAGATTTTGTGTTCAGGTTTTATTTTATCTAACGTAATGCTAAGTCCACTCACGACGGCCATTACGAGTGTTCAAGGGATTTTGTATTGACCATTCTGAGTGGCCATACGAGCTGGGAGGAACAAGACTGCGAAAACAATTCCAAGCTGATACAGAAAATGACGTGGCCACTCAAAGTGGCTGTACTACTCCAGAGGAACTTTTTTTAAAACGCTCTTCGAGCGCAAAAGGGTTAACATAATTTTACTGTCTCCATTTTCTGCTGTTAGCCGCCTTTTTTTAATAGTGCAAATAATTCATTTTAAAACCAATAGATTACAGCACATGTAGGTAAAATAATTATATCTGTAGTGTTAAAGCGATGATAGTACTCAAACGTGTACACGTGACCGTACTCTGTGTGGGCAGTTTACCGTGTAAACACGACGCCAGTCCCGAAAAGTTTAATACAAATTTAATTTTGATTACTTTCACGTTTAACTCTTCTTGATATAATATTAATAAATTTCATCCCTTTATATCCTTGCATAAATTCAAACGATTTTGATTTGAGAGAATTAAATGAAAATATTTCTGTTAGTGTTTGTAAAAATTTTGAGGCCGGGTCTTTAGTATTTCATATTTAATTCTCAAAAATATAAACGCTAAGCACAGTCATTCTTACATTTATTTCTATCTTTTAATTCGAGCCAGAACTTTAAAACCATTTCCAAACAAAGGTACATTTTGTAAAATAACCAACAACATTTTAATTCAGTTGAGGATTGGCAACATGAACTGAATTCTTTCCACTTGTAAGTTATACACATTTCAGTTAAAACAAACACAAAACAATAAAGGCTCACTTACTTTCTTACGTGTCCATCTTGTGAATTTCTTCTTCAGAAATCTTATCACTCTTATAAGCTCGCCAAACATTTAATAAAACACTCATACACAAACACTGAGAAAATATTGATTTTAAGCGCGAGATACATCCCGTACGGTAGTTCAAGGATAACTGCCGTCTCGTGGTTATGTAATCACGCAGTGACATTTACTAGACAACCCGTTACCTTGTATATTGATAACTGTATCATAGCGTGTGTTTGAGGAGAAATGAAGATGGTCGTTCATAATTTGGTTTTCGTTGTTCTTAAAGACTTTTATATTTCATACTCTTCAATAGCATCCATAACTTTGCCTTTTTTACATGTATGTAATTGTATCAAGTTGGTATCAAAATTTGTATAGCTATGGCACATAAGGTAACATGTTTAATTAGATTTATTGAAGTGTAAACTTCTATAGGCGCACTAAGTCGAAAACATTTTTACACATGTGCATATAGCAGAGTATATAGTTTACTTGTTGATGGCGGTGAATTGGATTTTAACGTCACACCTTTCAACATACATTTTCTGAAACACTCTATTGTGAAACACTCTACTTTATATAATACACAAGTGTATCTGTCTGTTTAAAAAAGTTTTGGTCTTGCCGAGATTCGAACCAGCAGAGTCCATCAGCATAGACTTGGTCGGTTAGGCCACGAACACATTGCTAGTATAGTATATTTGAATTGGGTATGTAAGTGTAACAGATTGCCCTACGTCATAGGCTTAACCCGTTAAAGTAAACACAATGTATAGTTTAATGGACATTGTGCTTCCTCATTTTGTAAGTTGTGTTAAAAATGGACATTGTGCTTCTTCATTTCGTAAGTTGTGTTAAAAAGTTACATAGAATTCATTGTAGCCTATTGGATTGTTATATTTATATACTAGCTGACCCGGAAATGTTTCGCTATTGCTTAATTTGAAACTTTGAAAGACTGTAATTCGTATCCCTGAGGGCCGATGTAAATTATAATGGGATTCTGCTCATTGCTTGATTTACCTAACCTAAAATTATATTCAGTTTTTGATCCAAATCAGTTGTTGATCAAAATCAGCTGTTTTAAGCTTTTCATACGAACAGCTGTTTCTGATAAAATCAAAAGAAATATTTCTTCTTCTTCCTTAAGATTGACCTTCCATAAGATTAACATTGAAACTTTGAGGGCCACTGGGGCGTAGCCCTAGTGTCCTAGGACTTCGGTAAATGGCCTAAAACCTTCCCAGGGTTAACCTGTGTTACTATGCAAAATTTCAAAGCAATCGGATGGACGGTTTGGTAACGCATAAAGGACAAACGTACATACATTGAATTTGATATATATAGAAGAAGATAAATGGTTATAAATACCTTGTTTGTCAAACAATCCTTATTATTAATAAGGATTGTTTGACAAACAAGGTATTTATAACCATTTATATGAAAAGTTACACTTCTCCCATGTGGTCTTAAGCACACAATTTATATTTTGTCCATCTATGTTCTTTTTCGTCAAATGTTCTATTTTATAAACTCCAGTTTTATATTTTGAATCCCTGTCTGATTTTTGACTAAGAAGTTTTTGAATGTTACTATTGATTCGAAATGCTGTGATGACGTTTAATTTTTTTGAAATTATATTTGGTAGCATGCTACCGTATTATTCACAAGCTATAGATGTAGTTTTTCCCCCGGTTTTAAAGATTTAATGCTTTTATTTTATTTTTTATTTAGTAAAGCATTTATAATAGACCCCTTATAGCCATTTGCTATGGCGATATATTTAATTGTATACAGTTCTTCCAAGAAATCTTCCTGTTCGAGCGGTATTGTGATAAGCTTACGCAACATGCCATTATAAGCAGCTTCTTTTTGAGACCTGCGATGGTGCGTTGTGGAATGTATTGTAATGTCTGTAGTTGTTTGTTTCCTTTAAACTTTAAATTTTCTTTTTGTTTTATTACGGTTAGGTCTAGAAAGTTAAGCTGTGCATCTATTTCTGTTTCACACATGAATCAATATGTTCGCAGTGTTTGTGTTTTGTATTAAATGCTTGACGAGTCATAAGAGGTTACATTTCTGATGATGGAGTAAATCTCCAAAACGTGTCATAAAAGGAAAAAAGGAAGTCACGTGACGGACACATAAGAAATTAAGTAAACCTTTATTGTGTTACGTTAACTTGGATACCAAACAGAAATACAAATCTTAAAACACAAAACAATCTAATATATTGAAAATAAAAATATAAAACACTCACAGGCAGCATGCAGAGTGATGCCAGGCAAAGGGCTTGCTGTCAATGTTTTATTCAGGATGTTTGACTTTGTGCGAGAAGGCATAACGTTCCTATACCATGCGTGGAAACAAAACCATGCATCAAATCAAATATACATACAAACTAAAACACAAAGGAATAATACAAACTAGAATAATAACAGAATGGCCTAGGAGGCTGAAGAAGTCAATTTGTGTTACGCCAAATTATTCTTTAACGAAAATACAAAACACTATCTAGATTCTTTTGCACAATAACTTTATTTTATATCAGTTTGTGCGTGAGATGACTCATAAAAAATTAAACAACAATAGATGGACTCTGAACCGTCTATGGGGGGTGGAGGGAGAGGGGTAATCCCCAATAATTTTAAATCCAAAAAGTTGAAAAATTTGAATTTTGAAAAAAAGTAGTTGTAATTGTTGGGATTTTGATATTAGAATTAAATTGCACGCAAAAAAACAAAAACTCCAACTATGGGTTTGGGTTTCGAAAGTTTTTCTTGTTAATCACCGACAGTCACAAATAACAAGCAAGTTATAGTTTTCAATCCAAAAATGTTGGGCGAAACAAAATATTTCTGTAACAAATAAATACACTGTCTTCTTTTAAATGATGTTCTGGGAAATTTAGTTCCAACCCTTGTTATTATGGCAACACTGACTCACCATGCGCCAGGCCACCATATTGGCGTTCTTTTTCCCCAAAATGGGGAAATTTTTAAGTTTTCAAGAAATATTGGGGAAAAGAAAATGGTCGGGGAAAGTATGGGGAATTTTTTTCGATAATGTAATGAATATGTTGACATTCTTGTAAAAACTCTTAAAGTAATCAATATAGCACGTGCAATGTTAGAGAAGTCAGTTTTTCCAAAACATTCCGAGGGTGAGCCTCCAGTGCCCCATCTCTACTGGAATTTATTCCACACATCATAACCCAGAGCCCCCTTCTACACGTTGGACCCCCCCCCCCACAGAAGTTGGGAAATATGGTCAAAATTATTGGGAAATTTGTCCCCCCCCCCGCCAATAATTTGTTGTAGTAACGTCCTTGTGAATTGTTAAACTCTAGCACATTACTTTGCCACCTTGTCACTGAGCTATTGTCACTCTGGAAAGCTTCACGATTTTGTTTCCTCCTTGTACAAGGGCCACCCTAATCATCTCTGTATCCCTCCAATTTCAATACATATACTGTCAAACTGAGTAGAGCCTTCATAGAAGTTTATACAGTTGGAAATTGCTGAATATTTATATTAATAAAGTTTTTGGAGAGTCATTCACCTCAGTGATTTCGAAAACTATGGTTATGACATAATATTGGTCGTTTGTTTATTTTTAGATTCAAATTAACAATTTCCCGTAACGGTTTAAGAACAGATATTTATTTTTAACACCAGGCTTAGATGGAGAGTTAAAAATAATAAAACATTTGTTAAAAAGAACACACTCTTTTACCTTCCTAAGCCACACTATCTGTACTAATAAATAAACAAAATATATGAACTGTAACTATTTCAAAACTAATATCACTTGGGCCCTGTCCTCTTAAGAGTCTGTCTAGCTCATTGTAACAAAGAACTACGAACGAGATCGATAATCAGACAAAATGGAAAGAATAAACGTCATCTGCATTTAATACTGAAAACACCAACGAATTGCTAGTGTATAAAGATTGGATATACATTTGCATTTAGAGCAAGAATCTGACACATAGTCATGTAATCGTGTAGGCTATATTTTACTTTATATTTGCTGAATTGACTATATGTTTGGTTTGTCAAGATCAAGAAGAATCTGCACATAGGCACATTGTCAAGACACAACACTGTGAGAGACAAATTGACGACAAGACTTTAACCGGAAGGCACCTTTTAAAATCTCTCGGTGAAATCATCTTTTGGAGGCTAACCGCTCTTCTTTATGAGACACACCTTCTGGTCGACATCACTTCATATCAGATACGTGTACAAGAATTGTATGTTCTAGTTATAAAATGATGCTTTATTTTCATTAAGCACATTTTGTTGCTGAACATCAATTTTATCCGACTTGCTTTGGGAGAAAATTGAAAACTGAAGGCAAAATCTGATGAAAATTCCATGAAAACGCTCTATATAGTCGCGAGAACAATCCCCGGTATTCGGCAGTGAAAACTTGGTTCCAATGTAGACACAAGCCTCATTAAATTAGACAATGACGGATGAAGACTAATAACGCCAATAGCCAACTTGGAACCTACAAATTTGAGCGTGTTGAAACAAAGTAGTAAAACTCCAGTTATCTGAATCAATTGGGACAGGACCCCATTCGGATAATCAAAAATTCGGATAGTTGAATTTTTTCCGAAAAAGGGTATATTTTAACCTTTTCGGGACTGGCTTCGCATTTACGTGACTGGAGTAAATTATCCGCACAAACTAAGGTCACGTATACACATTTTATAACTTTAACATTTGAGTACTATCATCGCGTTAACGCGACTAATATAACTCTTTTACTGGCATTTACTACAACATATTAGCTTTAAAATGAACTATTTCGACTATCGATACGAGGTACTAGCTAACTGTAGAAAATAGAGAAAATAAAATCATGTTGCCAGGTTTTGTCGAAGCCTATTTTAAAAAATGAATTAGGAATATATGCTTTATCAAAAAATTAAATTTTATTATAACAAACTGTAGAGAATAAATCGTAGAATTAAACTGCATACTTAAAAATGTTAAAATAACCTTTTTTTTATAAATATATTTGACTAAAACAAACCTCTCACTAGCGCTAGGCATACAATGCCAGACACATTGTCCCATGCTTGAAATAACCTAGTCTGAGCATGAATTAGGATTTAGACTATGTTAGTCCCGAAAAGGTTTATTAATTACTGTTTGTATGTTGAAAATGGGAGAACAAAACTACTGTATTTTTTAAATAAAAAGAGCCTTTAATTAACTAAATGTAAAGGTAACACTTTTACATGTTAAGCGTATGTACATAAATGAATGTCATTGCTTGCTGAACATTTCGGTCAAAGTCCCTGAACGCCTACACTAGCTTTGCGGAGGGAAGGACAATAGCGCGCGTAGACAGAATCATTATTTTTCGAATCGCAGTACGTTCCCGTCTTAATTTTTTTTCTGAAATTCTGAAAGTGATTCGGATAATCAGCGATTCGGATAATTGGAGTAATACTGTACTTAATTGTTCTAACACTACTTGCAACAAAAGCAAATATTGTACAGGATGTTCGAAAAGAAAATACTGAATTCTCAATATCATGTTTCATAAAATTATGATATCTACAAGCAGGCACTGTGTATATCAACCAACACCGTCGAGAGCTTCTACAGAACAGCACATTTAGGGGACGAAGCAGTCCCATACAATCTTACGAATCATTCATCGAATTTTGAAGTTACATTTGTAATCTCCAGGAATTTGTTCATGAAATACCTCAGCTACATTTCCAAATTTCCTTTGGCTTGAAATAACAAACTGTAAATATAATCTATAACCAACAACAATACAAACAAAAAACAAACAAAATAAATACATAAATAAAAATAACTGTGAAAGTAAAATTTGTTTTCAACTAAATATCAACTATTCTGATTAATTTGCATGATACTGCAGTAAAAAGCACTCATTTCATTTCATTAGACAGCAACATTTTAAAGTGTAAATAACTACATTTAATTGTGTACAAATATTCATTCACAGCCTACACTACAGTAATGTCACACTTTTGCAACAAGCTAAGTTACAAAGACCAAGCAAAACTCAAAACAAATGAAACAAACCAGCAGCTGTCTCGAGATACGAACTGTTTGATGGAACTGTAACAGGGGGAGGGGGAGGTGGGGGCCGTGTCGACACCATATAGTTCCTGGAAATAGTAACAAATTTAGTATACCGTGGAATTTGCATTGAAACTATTCAATCAGTGTGTTTATAATTATGTACTATACAGAGTTTCAAAACTTCAAGATATTATTTTTTAAGACTATATCAAAACTACATTTCTATTTTAAAGTATAATTTAATATAGATAACTAAAATTATATAATAAACAAATAAAAGTTAAAAAATAAACAATGATTAAAACTAATAATTATTCACAATAACATTTAGAAATTGATAGTCATTAATGTTGTACATGGGACTGAAGGTGAATAAAATATAATTACTTTTTAAGGCAGTCATGCCAAAAGTTAAAACCGTATGAGAACTTTCCACATGTAAAAGAAAGAACAACCACGTAAAAAGAAAGGTGGGGACTCATTCTTCATTCAAATATTCAACGAGATAGTTTGACATGTAGACCCCACTAACAAAATTTTCATCACCGGAGCAAAAGTCTTGAGGGTTTAAATCATTGTAAAATGTGAACCATAAAAGTAAATCTTTAATGTAAATGGTACCCAGAACACAGTTTGGTGTGTCATTAAAATTTTTGTACATAAACGTGTTTGGAATCTAACGTTTGCATTATATGCCCAATTTGCTCCAAATTTGGTGTACAAGTTGGTTTTCTAAGTCAAGACGTTGCTGATCAGGCTAAATTATTACCTGTTGGTCCTTTTGAGTTGAAAGGCAAATGGCAATATTGAAGAAGAACAATTTGTTTTGCCAGTTTTTATCGTGAAAAACAAAGGGCGAAGAGGTATTCAAATCTGGTGATAATTTTTTTAAAGAAAATGAAATAGGTTGGTGTAAGAATGTAGATTTGACAACTGATCGGGGACGTACTATGTCTGGAGTTAATACTGGGTTTTTTTTTCAGGCAAAAAACTGAGCTGTTATCATTGCCTGGCATATCATACTGGTTTAGTCGTCAGAGCTAGGTCAGTTGCTTCCGTGGTTCAATGGACACATTGTAGTCCATAGAGAGGCTCTTGCAGTTAAATGTTTGGATAAGTGTCTCAAAAAAAAACTCTTGACGATGTTGTAAAAATTATCAACTTTATTAAAGCAAAGCCTAAAAACTCTAGCCTGTTTGGTGTTTTGTGTGATAAATGGGCAGTGAACAGCTTCTACTTCACTGCGAAGTTCGGTGGCTGTCGAGAGGTAAAGTGTTGTTGAGATTGTTCGAACACCGCGACGAACTCAGGGTTTTCTCTAAGGAGGGAGATTATGATGGAAAACTTGCAAGTTCCTACTTTGTCTGTGTGACCGATGAAAATTGGTTGAAACTGTTGGCATATTTTGCGAATATTTTCTGTTCTTAACTTAACTCTGCAGGGCAAGAACGTTCATAAGGATGGTAAGACTATCCAGCAATTGCCAAAATTACACTGAGACCACTTGGTAGGCTTTTCGACAACCTATCTATGTGAACGAGCCTTTTCAACATTCAAGTTGAGTTCAATAAATTTAATGTTGAGAGTGATTTGAGGCTAAAATTATCCAGTTTTGATCCAGACATTGACTGTCTTGTGGGGGAAAAACAATGTAAAAACACTTGTTTTTGAGTTTTCTTACAGTTGTGACAGAAAAGTGTATACAATAAAGTTCTTTTCTTTATAAAAAAATATTTTTAACCCTCCTTGTTCAGTATGTTTGACTAATTACTGACAAAATGCACATTATATATATTCAATACGTCATATACGTACATAGGTGTCTATTTGTGTTAGTGAATTTATATTTTTTACTTGTATATTTAGTTAGTGGGCCTCAAAGATTTTTACAAAATTGGTGGTCCGTGCAACTAAAAAGAATGGGAACCGCTGCCCTAAGACATATAAATCGAATTTTGGAAATTCGCCCAACTCATGTCAGCGGTTCAGCTGCGTGATCGAATTATTTACATTGTACTTTAACATGTAAGATAAACGAATAAATTGCCTCAAAAAGGGGCAACATAGTCGGAAGAAGCGACAGTAAAGTGGGCATAAATACAGGATGAAAAGTGATTTGTGAAATACATGAATAACTGTACACAAAGTTTACATTGAATAAAAAAAGTAATTAATCAGTTATTGAACCAGTCTGGGACTTTTAGGACACAGTGTACGTATAATTTATTAGTTTTAATGTGGGATATCAGCTCATAAGTTTCGAAACTCCCTGCAAAATACGAACAATGACAATGAGTTACTTTTTATTTCACTATACAAAAAATGTCCGATTTAAAAGTTGTAACCAATAATAAAAACAGACAATTTGCGACAACTTTGCCTTAACCTAATATCTAAAGAACTTCAGCTCTCTAGGTTTTACAGTAACTAACTTGCTACGTTGATCATGCGGCACCACTTTGCCAGTGCTCTTTAGTATATGTACTTCCTTAACGTGTCGAGCTAGTCGATGCAGGTTTGGGAATGGAGCGCACGCCTTCCTCATCCTCGTACAACCTCTCCATTGACATTGAAACTCTAATTCTGAAAAACAACACAAGACAAATTTAACATCAGTACCAGATCAGTATGAGATAGTATCGTGATTGGACATTTAATTTCAGATTTTAATTTTAGTATTCACATTTTGAAGACTGGCCTCAACTAGTAATTAACTAGCCAGGAAGACTGGGGTCTACTTAAGAAAGTACATCATGACCATGATGTATATCTATATTTTGGACATGATCACACTTGAATTAAAAAAAAAACAACACTTCTAGTATACAAGAAAATGTAAGTACAATAGAATCCCTCTTAACCGGCCTCGGATCAACCAGTCCTCTAATTAACCGGCCTATCCGATGGAACAACAGAGTTTTTTTTTGTCTTACAGATTATATTACTGTAACTGGCCGAACATTGACTGTTTGACAGACATTTCCCAGAAAATAAAGCTGGGTGACGCAAGTTTAGGTGTGCAATGTGTATTGTGTTAGTGTTGTGGCAGGCAGAACAGGGGAGGGGAGCGTGAGTTTGATTCCTCTCTTGCTTCCGCGACAACTGTATGTTTCCTTAAAATCAATTGACAAAGCGGCATCTTTTGTTTCTTTTTCTTCGTCTGTTGCTTTGTCGGAAACTTTACTGAATTTCGTTAATTAATGTATTTTTTTAGCAAAATTTGTAACATATTGAGTAATATGTTGAGCAGCAAAAAGATTCAACGGCATTAGACATGATAAACGTAAGAAAATGGAGAGACTTGGCTTTAAAAAGTCTTTAAAAGTTAAAGAACAGAAAAAAATATGGTAACTGATTTTTTTAAACAATGATACAGTATATGTAAATTCAGTTTTGAAAGTTTATGTAAGTTTAAAATGTTTAATTTGTTGGTGTTTGTTTATGTATATATGTACATACAATAAAATGAGTTGCAATAACGTCTTATTTGCTTGTTCATTTATGAAATATGTAGGTTATTTTTGAACAAAAAATCTGTTTTGTACGGGAACTTCGGATCAACTGGCCAAGCAGGTAACCTGCCAGGGTCTTGGTCCCGACCAGACAGGTTAAGAAGGGCTCTACTGTACTCCGAATTTCTTGAAATAGTTTTTACAACTTTGTTTTTTATTTAGATCTGCAATAAGCATTATGGCTTTTTTTGCAAGACAAACACTCTTTTCTAAGTAAATTCAAATTCTAAACTGATACAGATAAACTGACAATTTTTATTTTAGTTTGATACAAATAATGTGTAATATAGAATTTATCTTATCTTTATATTCATACACTAGGAAAAAGCCCTGTGTGCTCCGCACGCCAACCCCGTTAGAACTTTCTACACACATAATCATGTTATGATTTCTTTATAATAAAGGTGTAGGATTAATAATAACCCCAAAGCTAGAGATGGCAAATAATGTTAAATGTTCAAATCAAATTATTTCGTATATTTTTATAACAGCAGTTATAAAAGTTAAAAGAACCAGCAAGACTCAGGTCAACACTTTAATAAAAACGTAACCTAAAAGTTAGAAATACAAATAATTGCTTCAAAGTTTGAAATCAGCTGTTAATGGAAATATTAGAGCAAACAGCTGTTGTAGCTCTGCTGTTATTTTATTCAATTGGTTGCTATGGTAATGATGTAAATAAATTCAAGAAATATGCGTTGGTTCATCAGTCAAGGCCTAACCTAAGAATTTTTTCTGACTAAATTTACAAACATTGAAATAAAAATGTTTTATCAAGAAATTAATTATAGCCTATGTTACTCAGGGATAGAGTAGCTTACAGTAAAACTATTTTTCAATCGGTTCAGTAGTTCCAAAGATTAGATACCCCCTATATACAAACAAACAAATAAATTTTACCTCTTTATAATATTAGTATAGATAATAAAGATTTGATCACGCTAAGTTCCCAAAAACTACAGAAACAATTTTAACCCTCCAAGTGGCATGGTTAAAGCTAAAATTGAAAAGCCTGTTTTTAGCGTTTTGCAAGCATATTTTTAAAAATTCGCCAAAAATAGTAAATGAACCCCAATCCAAGTGTTTCATAGCTTTTTTGTAGAAGAAACTTCAAAGAATTGAAATGTGCCACTAAAAATTAGTTTCTTTTGAAATTGTAAAAGTTATTAGCTTAGAAAGCAAAAAATGTTTAGAAACGGAAGGAAAAAAACAACTTTATGCCTACATAAAAAATAGTAAAACATTTTTGTAATTTTTTTCAAAATACAAAAAAGTTTTATAATTTAGTTCTAAATAGAAATATGTAAAAATATATTTCAATTTCACAATTGTTTAGTTCAAAATAACACTTTGAACGTTTTTACTACATAACCTGCAAATCAGACTAAGTTCAAAGTGACTAGGCCTAAACATTTTTTACTTCAAACAATGTTTTTTTTTATACCAAAAATTCGAGAATGAAATGTAGAATCGAATAGCATTCTACCCAGTTTCAAATAACTTTACATTTTGTAATGAAAAACTAAAACCTTATTTCTAGGCTATGTTATTTCTTCACTTTCCGTTTTATTAGAACACTGTTATAAGCCTAATTTCACTCAAACACAATCTACACTAAACTTATTTATTTATAACTAAAACACAATATAACACTATTTTATAAACTATAAACACTTTCAATTCACTAAAATATCAAGACGAATAAAACTTACAGTGAACGCTTTGAGATCAGAGTGTAAAATGGATACTAGGTTATAGACTGCTTCATTTACATCATGTTTGTGCCAACTAAATTTCACCTAAATTATTTGAACTGAACATAGAATAAACGTTGGAATTTTCTCTTTAAAAAGGTATATTACACATCTTAGGAATAAATCGATTTCTGATAGTAAAAATCGATTTAGAAAATGCTTCCTTATTGGCCCAATCTTAGACCAATAACAAGCCTTTATTCTAAATTCTAGATCTCATAACCTAATGTAGTCACAGATGATTTAAAAATACCACTTGAAAGATAAAAGTCTAATGAATCCAATGCTGTGATGATCTTTGTGACAATTGACAACTGTGAGGAGTTGCAGACCGTTGAAAATGATGAAGTTTTACGTTCTTAACATCGCGATGTCGCACGGAAAGCAGCTGTTTGACATTCTACAATTTTGAAACGATGATTACGTATGTAAATATACGTTTTACAAAAAAATTTTAAATACAAAAATTAAAGTTTAATTCATTTTCTTTCCAACGGTGCCGGTTTTATTACGATTGGATAATTCTAAGTGAATTAATTAATCGAAAATGCAAATGTATGCAAATTCTCGCTAATTGTCGAAATAGCTGCATCTTGCGCCTGAGAGAACGTCATTTTGGGCAGTCTGCCACTGGGAGGGTTAATGACTGATAAGTCTATTCAACCCTTTTATTCAATGCACAACTAATAAATGCCAGAGATTTCTGCACTGGTAATGTTGAAAAATGCCTGTTTTAAGGCATTTGGCACTGTTTAAAAAAAAACAGCATAAACATCTTAATGTTTTACATAATTTCTTGTATATTGCTTAGAACTAAATTTCCTACAATTATAAATTATGCAAAGAATTTAATTAAATTTGATTGGAAAATATTTTGATACAGAAAATAAAAGTATAGTCATTTATTCCAAGACTTCCGTATATTCGCACATTGGAACTATGAGGTATTATCTGCACACCTGACTACTATGGTCCTGCCGTGTCAGACTACCTACAAAACCCGATTGCTACTTACCGTGCGGAGGTACTGCAGCAAAGTACATATGCACATGTCCGCATCCTTCAGCTACGGCGTGCTCTATACAGTCACACATGTCTTCAAACTGCCAGTCACAGTTTTCCCAGCAACATTCGTAAATGAGGTCAGGATGCGGGTTAGCGGGTGGCGGTGGAGGAGGCGCTGGGCTCAGCTGAGCGAACAGTTCAGCTTCGGCCATTTTGGCCGCCGTCTCTTCGTTCATCCGTGCTGCTTTCTCCTCCCAAACCATTTTCTCGTTAGCCGGGAGGTTTCGCCACTGCAAATTAACAATAAATGTACTGACAGTTACATGCACTACTGGCTCAAAATGAAAATCCAAAAGGCAATAACTTTTGTAGTCAGAGGCAACCACGTTTTAAATACCATCCATTGACAAAATGATTAAATTATGTTGTACGTAGATATAGTAGACATGTTAATGTGTAGAAGATTCATGTACATCTAACAAAATATCCGTTAAAGCCTAAATTATTTTACTTTGAAGATATAAATGCAATATTCTTATAAGATAAGCTCAACTATTATTTATCAAAATTAGTTCTGATCTTTTAATTAGATTTTGTAAAGCTGAATTATTATGTTTTAAGTACAAAAATTTGTAAATCACAAATAGTCGAAGTACGTTCTGAATTTGTTTTAATAATTTTAGAATTATGTTTACCGTAGATATTAGCATAAACATAGCTGAAATGGACATTGTGCTTCCTAATTTTTGAAGTTATGTTAAAATAGTTTACTTGGTAATACCTTTGAATTGGACATTGTGCTTCCTCATTTTGTAAGTTGTGTTATTTTTATCTTGTTACATTTAAAATTGAAATCTAAAAAGTTTAAAATAACATTAACAAGATTGTTTATATTCATGACAGTTTTCACTTCTGTCGGCAGTCCCACGAATTCTTTCTTTTTTTCAATAGGCTCCCTGAAGATTCTAGATTGGTCTCTGAGAGACATTTCACACATGTGGGAGAGCAATCATTCTAGAGTATCCAGGAGTTCATGGATGCAGACATGAATGACTTGGATGTTTAGTCTTCGCTGTTTTTGTTTTTTGTGTTGGTCTCCATGGGAATAATTTGACTATGTCAGTTGCAGCTATTGGGTGTAAACAACAGTAAAATATTTCTATTTAAGCTATTTAACCCAAACGTAATAAGATAAATGTAAATAGTAGTTGGCTAACTATTTATTTATAGAACTATGTTTTCTTTTCTATAGTTTGAGGTAAGAGTTACTTTTATACTCAAACTTTATTTGTTTTTGAATACAGCTAAACAATTTTGAATAGGCATTTTTTTTATGCAGCATATCATTAAAATACCTTACTTATAGGTAATACAAGTCCTTGTTACTCTTTACAGTAGTTTGAGTATACAATGGTTTTATGTGCCAGCAATATAAATTATTTAATCAACTAACATTAACAGTTAAATAGATGTCTGAAAACAGATTCAAGGCTCTTATTTTAAGTGGTTCAAGGGTATGGCCTTTTACTCAGTGATTGATTCAAATCTAGCAGTATAATCTAGTTTTAAAAAATAACATGTCTAAAAATGTAATAATTTGTATTTTGAGTACACATTTTTTGTAATTTTTTGCCCACATGTAATGTTTTAACTTTTGCCGATTGCATTGTAAAATGTTTAACGGCAATAACAAACTTACTGAATATACCTAAATCTCTAGGCTTATGTTCGGCTATTTAATTTAATACCCTTTACTTTGGTTTTCTTCTTGATAAAATAAAATCATTTTTTTTTTTATAATAAAACCGAACAACTCTAGATGTATAACAACTTGACTTACCTCGTTACCAACTATCCGGCCCACTTCACCAAAGTTGCGATCGGGATTGCTAGCCGTAACATTACGTCGTACATCGCTCGAGTACAAGATATAACCTGTCACCAGTTTCTTTCCACTTTTAGCCTAAAATTAGAGAAAAGGTAAGTATAAATTAAAAAATTCTCCAATCCGATACAAAAAGTTGGCTGGCAATGTAAAAGTAACTAAATAATGCAATATCCTCACTTGGGCCACCACATCTCTCTGCCGGGCCCAGTACCAAGAGGTCTTTGCGGGCTCCCTTACTATTCAATTTGAACTCAATGTAGGGAAAGATCGATTTTAAAATGAACTTTAAAAAGGCATTTTAAATCTGGAAAGTTTTTGTTAGGGGTGCCTTCCAAATTGTAATTGTCAGGCTTATATATTGTAATGTAAATAAATCGTAATAATAGTTTGTTAACTGTATATTTAATTATTTTCTACCTTTCATTTATATTTTAAATATTATTATTTAAAATTTCTTATAAAAGGTTAAATTTGAGTTAGTTTAAAAAAAGTATAGACGTATTTACGGGTATTTGAAAAGTCTGGAAACGGCTTGATATCTCAAAAAGATACAAATAGATGTAGTTATGCACAGCCATAAAAGAACCACTTTCTGGTGAGTTTAAATTTGTACCCGCCATTTTATATATTTAATTCTATTTAACTTTAAAAGTTTTTTTTTTAAATATGATTTAAAAAATTTAATTGTAATTAATGCCTAAACTTTGTTAAGTAACATGATTAGAGCAATGAAATAACTTAGACAAATTAAGCAAGCAACCTCAGACTAAAAAACAAGTATGTAAGACAACAAATATAAGATATATAGGCCCTAATTTTTTAAATTCAAAAAAGTTATTAACAAAAATAAAATGACTAAAAAAAAAAGAAAATAACTTATTTGTAGAATGTAAGAATAGTCAAAGTTGCTTTAAAAGAGCAGTTGTCTGTTTTTACATAAAAATTAAATGATATTGATATTTGGTAATTGTTTTTGGATATTGTTATCAGTTTAGGTTTGGCCCGTTGTGATTACAATAAGAGGCCTCCTGTATGTACTTTTTTACAACCAGTGAAGTGTTTAGTTTCCTAATACAGTAAAACACCGGTTAGAGGGGGGAAGGGGAATGGTTACAGATAAATTTTTTTTTTGGTTAAGCCATGAATATCTTTCACTACAGTTTTAAAAGGTTTTGAAGATCAAACGAATTCAAAAATCTCTTTGTAGGCTACACTTATGTTCTTTATTTAAGAACATACATTTCGTAACTAGCTGCATCAGTTTCAATAAACTTCTTTTACCTACTTTATTGATAGCAGCTAATTTATCAGTGAAAGTAATCACAACATGCTTCCGCTTTTTGTTAGTCGCCATAGCACAAAAATAAACTCACAACGGCTATAAAAAACCACTTAAATGCACTATTTTATCGCAAAAACGCAATTGCGTGTTGACTGCTAATGACTGATGCGGGTGTCATGGTCTCAGGAGGGGTGGGAGAGTTAGCAGTGTTACTATAGTGGAACCCTCCTCTACCAACTTTCACGGGACCATCCGGAGATTACATTTTTCCCCATTTTCAACCTACTTTTTATGTGTAAAACGTTAAAATAAAGTTTCAGTTACTCTGTGTGCATAAACGTGTTAAAATAAATAGTTTGTTTATTCGCGGTTTGATTCTGAGGAGGGAGAAAACAGGCAGACCGACATAAAAGAAAAGGGGGACTTCTAACATTTTTTGAGTTCCGGGAAAACTGAATTCAAAGTTTGATATTGGCACATGTTTAGCGAATTTCCATAGGAAAAATGAGCTATTGCAGTGACCCTTATGGTAAGACGTAAGGTCGGGAGTAGCAAATGAGCACCGATCATGGTACCAGAACACGTTTTGGGGTATCATTGAAATTCATATATATATATATATGTATGTTTATATGTGTTTGCACTCTAGCGGCCGCATTTTAAGTCCGATTTGGTCCAAATTTAGTACAAATGTTGGTTGTCTATCTCGCTTGGACGAGTTCATTAGCCAAAAAAATCCAACAAGCGGAAGCACATTTTTTGACCGGAAGTAACAATTTTTTGGGATTTTTCCTTACGAGAATAAATGTTTTTAGAGTTTTTTCTACAAATATAAATGTAGGATGTTATTCTGCACATTTTGTTTTGTACGCGACCTTATAGCTCGTTTGGTTCTCCCAAAATCGATCAAAACGTGAAATACCTTAAAAGTGTAATATATGTGAGTTTCAGGGTTTTTAATTAAGTAAACAGGGGTATAACGTAAAGGAAGTAGCAATGTAAATTTTGGATGATTTAGCCTATTTTAAAGACCACATTTTTATAAAAAATAATAAACATAGAAATTCAGAGGGGGAATGCAGACAAGTTTAATTTCATAATATTTCAGTCATAAAAAAGCATTTATAAAGTAACAAATCAAAAGTAAAAGATATAAAGAACTTAAATATGTTTTTAGAAATAAAGGAGATACGTCATCATAAGATAGCATCTACAACGGGTGTACTGTGGAATAAAACAAGACTTTAGCCTCGGAACGGGTGCGAAAGAGGAAGGTTACAGACGAACTATAACAACAAAACGATCAGGATTGGTTGAAAGAGAGCACGTGACATGACGTCATCGTGCGCATGAGATGGTTTCCGGAAGAGATGCACTGGTCTCACTTGCTGCTGAGATGTCTTAGTGAATAGACCTGTTTGGCAATGTGGTGGTGAAAAGTTTTCACAAGAAAATTTTTTTTGCTGTATTTAAAGACTAAATACAATTGAGTTATGTTTAAACGATAGTAAAGACAGTGCTGTGAAGTAAAAATGTTGAATAGCGAAAATCGTACGATGCAAAACAAAGTAATCTGACTTTGCAAATTTCAGAGACAGGTGCGTGCCGGCTTATAATGAGTTAATGGCAGACAGTCGGGTGTGGCAACCACGTGAAAAAATGTATCCGATGTAAACTATATCTAAAGAACAAAGTGAAGTAAATTCAGTGAGGCTAAAGTTCTACGAACAACAATCTTTAAAGGGGAAATTTAAATAAGGGATAGAATTAATATAAAATCATTTCAATGTGTTGTAAGTTTTTTTTTGTTAGAGTGCACTATAAATCAAACGTACGTAAGTAAAAGATATCATTATATTTAAGTCTGCTTTTCAAAGTTTTAGTGTTTTAAATTATTGTATGTTTAAATTTAGTAATAATAATAATAAAAATGAATGTTTGAGTGTTTGAATTACTGATCTTAAAGATGGTTTGCCAATTCTATTTAATTTGTTTTGTGTGTTTGAGATTTAAAATGGGGCATTAAAAACTAAATGCCAACTATTATGTTTCGTTAATTTGAGTCCTTTCCCTTCCTAGAAGTACTTCATGGTAAAATGAACCTTGTTAGAAAAATAGAGTCAGTGTAGCATTAAGAAAAATAGGATGGCGTCGGTTGTTTGCCGCAGTTTCCGGTTCTGGGGGAGGAGGTCTGTAAACAGAACACAGATCTCGTCTTTCTAGAATCGGGGGCCCCGTAGTTGACAATCGAACGCACAGATGTTTGTACCAATCTGCGTAACAGAGATTTGGTAGTCAGTTGTGACAACCACTGATCTGACTATAACATAACCTATTTTCAATTTTGGGGTTATGTTTGATTGTTATTGTTTTGATTAAGGGAAAAATAATTTTGTAGAATTGAATTGGTAATTACAAAAAAAGAAAAGTATATAAATTGAAAATATGAGATTACAAGTAATTGTTACGCAGCAAAAGGTTATTTTTTTTTTATTAAATTAACATAGAAAAAAACTTGTCAAAATTTGATTTATTTTATTTTTTATTAATAAATTTTGTTTGTAAACAGCTGGCAAGCAACAGCACGTTACAAAAGTACCCAGTTCAAAGCCTTGTGGTGGATTTTACCGTGGGGTTAGCAAATACTCCCAATAAGGGGGTTGGCGTGCGAAGCATGCAATGCACTGTGTATTGAAGATACTCCCAATATGCGGAACGGCGTGCGAAGCATTTTGCAGCTATTCAGTACCATCGTGAATAGACCTATTTCTCAAATTGTTGGTTGAAACTCTAAAACATAGGCTTATAAACTTAATTTTGGAAATTTGCTCAACTCACGTCAGCAGTTCAGCTGCGTGGTCTAATTATTTTAGATACGATCAAGCTCACAAGAGAATAAGGCTGTAATCTACTGCATCCATGTGTATTGTATGGTGTAGTTTAAACAAGAAAATCTAAATATCAGTATGCACGCATCTTGATATAAAATATGTTGCTGAATCCTCTGTTGTGTTGTCTATTTTATAATTTAATTTGCACTTTTTAAACCTTATAATAATTTTTAATACTAAATTTTGGGATTTCGGAGGGAGTTGTGACCCCCTAAACCCCAGCCCACCCAGCTACGACCTTGGTGACAATTGACAACATTTTGCATTCATAATCTGGGATGCGTTTCTTATTTATAAAATAATTTGAACACAAGTAAACGACACAGGGAATTTTTATTCAAAGTAAAACAATGGCACTGAAACTTTTATACGTGGATGGACTACAACTGTAAATTTAATATGGCGACTAGAATTTGGTATCCAATGGCGTAACATGGACGAATTCACTGAAGATTTTATAAATGGCGGACAATGTTCCACTAGTAACAACAATTGTGTATAAAATTTATAATTACTACAAATTTAGTTAAATTAAAATGTTTCTTGAAAACTTCACTGATAATTTCATGGTGAATTGAACTTCTGCCAGGTCAGTTTCTCCTGGATCCCTAACGGCGTTTCCTCCGAGCTCGTAGCTTCGTCCACGCCTGGATCCA
>JAGFPH010000350.1:350318-374393 GCA_018207615.1 Philaenus spumarius
AAAAGAATACGACGTCCGAATATTATTAGCGCTAATTTTATAAAACGTCGGCATTAAAACGCAATTTGTATACAAAAGCGTGTATGTCCACGAAAAATTGATGCCCGAATACAATTTATGAAATTGTATGAACTAATTAAATATCGCTATTTGCGGGAACGAATAACAAGTAAAACAAAGGCACTTCGTCGGGATTCCTACAAAAAACATAAATACCGGGTAACGTAAATCCCGAAAATGTCCAAAATGTTTTACCCGAACTAAAAACAAATAGAATTATTAATTTAACTTTTGTTACAGATCTATAAGATTTGTAACTTTTCTTCACAGTATTCACCCAATTCTATAAATAGACACTATAAGAAAAGAATCCATAAGTGGTTGACCTTGAGCCTACTTTACCTTTCAGTGTACAAAAAACCAAGCATACGCATGAATGCGTTTTCAAACGAAACAATTGCCTAAACATTTTACTAGGGAAAATATCTATAAATAAGTACATCAAAGTAAGAGAGTTTTACATTTTTTCCCACTGATATTTTATTGTTAAATGATTAATTGGGATTAAGTTTAAATACAGAGAATGTGATTGCAAATATTACATTCAAAATACGGAGAACTGGTTAGTCTGGCAATGATATGATCTGAACTGATTATCTCTCGAAATCAGTATCGAGTTTCGGCTATAGATTCTTGTTACCGATATCAAATACAAAGTATCGGTGGTATCGTGAATCGGCCCATCCCTAATTTAAATGTTACAATGTTTAAAATAGATTATGCACGTAATTTTATATGGTTTAATAATTCAGTACACATCGAATGTTTTGTTTGTGTTTAGAATCGAGGTACTGTAATTGTAATCGACTTTTGCGATCGATTACCGATTACCGCACTAAGAATCAATGGATTAATGGATCAATGGATCAATGAATCAATCGATTTTAGGGAATCGGTGCTTGCTCATGCCGAACTCCCGCGATCGTGTTTAGAAAACGAAAATAACTCAAGTGAAGGAATAAAATTCCCGGTTACACATCAAAATCACGGCTTTCTCCCGGAATTTTCAAGGTTAATTCATATTCCCGGCTATTTCCCGGTTTCCCCGGTTTTCCCGGTTGGTAGACACCCTGAGTAATGCAATATTCAACCTGTAATAAAATTACTTGACGCAAAACTAAAAAAATTATTTAAAATAAATTTACATATCAACTGAAATAACTAGATTTACAAATATCCTACATTTACTAAGTACAGTAATGCAAAAAACTAACCCTTCTTTAAAATTTTTATAAAAGGTTTTCTACTTTGAACAATAGGCTAGAATATTACAAATACACAGATAAACTTGGTAAAACTAATAAAATCTTGTAAAACAATGAGTGAATATGTGCTCTTACAATAAATCCAATGTTAATGCTATATAAAAAATATATTAAATATAAGTTTTCCATATATATACGTAACTTAAATATTAACTATTTAGAAAACTAACATAGGCTAGCACTAAAGAACAACAAATGAATAATTAACGACTAAACTCATAATATTTACATTGATTTACATATCCAAGGGTGTGCAATGTTAATAGGTACTTTTCCATTACGTTCAATTCAAAAGACCACTGATTTGAACAAACAGCATATCTTAAATAAATTTACATATCAACTGAAGTAACTAGATTTACAAATACCCTACATTTACTAAGTACAGTAATGCAAAAAACTAACCCTTCTTTAAAATGTAACTTATAAAAGGTTTTCTACTTTAAACAATAGGCTAGAATATTACAAATACACAGATAAGCTTCGTAAAAAACTCATAAAACCTTGTAAAACAATGAGTGAATAGGCCTATGTGCTCTTACAATAAATCCAATGTTAATGCTATATTAAATATAAGTTTTCCATATACAGAGTGTTTACTGAAAACCCTTCAGGACTTTGGGATATGATTCCTCATACAAAAAGTAAGAAAAAAGTTAATATAAACATAGGTCCGAAAACGCTTCGTTTTCCAGATATCCGCCATTTTGTTTTCTGTACAAAATAATTCATATCTAGAGAACGGTTTGACTGATTGAGTTCAAACTTGGTATGAAGTTTAACCTGACAATGATATACCTCAAGAAAATAAACGATTAAATCCAATCATGAGTTTCAAAATGGTGGCTGTTTGAAAATTACAAACCTAAATTACTCCAAAACCGTACATTTTAACGAAAAATGTCAAGACACCTTTTTTGTAGCCCTTTTGATTCCCCATCAGATGGTGTAACTGACAAAACAATCGAATGAAGGATAATAGCTAAGTTAAAAGGTAATGACAACCAATGTCCATACAATATTGTAGTAATTACTGTGTTGGTATAGGATGCCGGGTTGAACAAACCAATTAGTACACATAACTTCACTGTTATCCTTCATCCGATTGTTTTGACAGTTACGTATTGCAAATTACTGGTAGTTGTGACCTACACCGACTGGGCTATGTAGGCTACATTTTATTTTTAAGCCGTCTTAAATATAAATAGTAAATTAGTAAATTTGAGATTTATTTGAATTACTTTTGATAAACAAAACAACTTTAAACTACAATTTTATTGATATTTTACTTTGCGATTTATATGAAGTGAAGATTAAATTTGAACATGATATGTATTTACTGACTTTGTCTACAGTTTGTAAGTTATATATTTATTTTGTAGTTGTCTTCCATATAAATTGTCAACTAGGTTAAATTAGATATGTAATTACAGTACTGCGTTTAATATATAGACTATACTTTTATTACTTTGTTATTGACACTTTACTTTGAGATTATTTTATCATGGAGTGTCCTATAATATGAACTTTTTTTTAAATATATGTAACTATAGGTTACTGACTTTATAATCGTGATTATTTTGTGATGGAGTGTCATATAATATGAAGGCCTACTTTTTTTTAAGCACAGAGAATAATGGATCCATTTACCATTAATCTCTGTGCTTTGGCAATATTATTATGTTTCTTCTTTTGTATTATCATTCAAACATTTCTTCACTTTCAATTGTTAAAGTTTTATTTTATACATAATCTTTATTAATGGGTTATCTAACCATGTTGGTTAAAGGGTTTTTCAGAATTACAACATAACATTATTTACCTAATTAATTGTTATTAGACATTTTTTTACAAACTAGATTTTGTTTATATTGCCTAAACCTAGGGTTATACATGACATTTTAATCAGCAGTTCAATAATCTTATATATTAAAAAAATTCTGTTTTTCTTTTCCGAGTCCGTTCGGCTCTTCTACCCGACCGATTTTCATAATTGAGGTCTTAAATTAAAGGTATGCACGCCCAGATTTGCCATCAAGCATTACAAATCATGTATCTTTCGCCTTACAAACGTTATAATCAAATGCAAATTTCTGCTATGTAGGCTATTCCTTATGGGGCTTTTTTTTTGGTTCTTTGTCCACTTTGCGTTCGTATACCGTCCATCCGATTGATTTGAAATTTTGCATAGTAACACAGGTTAACCCTGGGAAGGTTTTAGGCCATTTACCAAAGTCCTAGGACATTAGGGCTACGCCCCAGTGGCCCTCAAAGTTTCAATGTTAATCTTATGGAAGAAAGATTTCTATTGATTTTATCAGGGACACAAAAACAGCTGTTCGTATGAAAAGCTTAAAACAGCTGATTTTGATCAACAACTGATTTGGATCAAATCAGTATCAAATGTAGTATTACCTTTTTGAGGTTACATTGACAAACTAAAAACAAAAACAAACAAAAATGAACGAAAAATGCTAACTATATTTTAATTCAATTCAAACATTGGTTGTTACAAACCTATTATATATAAAACAGCTAATTTGGATCAAAAACTGAACATAATCATTCACAGATATGTCAAGTCTTATATATTATCATCCGTTCAGCCGCTATTCACCCGAGAAGGAGCTCCGGTATACAATCCTTCAAATTTCCCATGTTAATCTTATGGAGATAATGTTTAATGAGTTTGAGTCAGCTGCCAAATAAAACAGCTAATTTATGCTCGGTCACCTATGTACAAACGAGCAAAAGATTAACGAGATTCTTTATCGAATTTTCCACCTGCGAGCGAAGCGAAGCAGCCATCTGAGGCCGAAGGCCGAGCCGGGGTTGGGACGCGGAGCGTCCAGGGGCAGAGCCCCTAGTTTATATTAATATCTAACCCATTTGTATAACCCATTTCATAAGATTTTAATAATATTCAAAAATTTCTAAGCTACCTTAGAACACAAAATGTTTGTAATAAAAAAACTGTCAAGTATTTAGTTCAGTAAGTCAGTGAATAAAAATCAGGAAATAAATTATTCGATAAACATTTGTACAAAACATACTCTAATAAGTTTAAAATGTTTAAAACTTGTATCGGTTCAGTTAAAGTTGGTTCAAGAATCTTTTATTAGCTTATAACTTATTCAAAAAGTATGTCTCATTTAAAAACATAAGTTTGAATTAAATTATAATACAAATAAAACAATTTATCTTAGTAAATAGACTATTCTGTACTTAATTTCTACGGAAATTATTTCCCGTAATGAAAATAGGCTTTTTTGTTACATTTACACTTATAACAGAAGAGTAAAAGTTGAATTCCCAACTTGTAGTCTAAACGAGGCGGGGAAGTGGGACATTTCCCCCGCTACCATCACATCCTTCCCCGCTCGTCCCTCTCTCTCTTGTAACGTGCATTAGGACATCCTAGCGCGGCCACCGGACTAGATCGGAACTACAACTAGAGCGTACTATCAAGCCGTTTAAATGTTTCCTCTGTATATTCCTTCTCTGTGGTGTTCTATGTAGAGTAAATTAGCTGTTTGAAATATGAATTATTTGTCCTCACACTTTTATTGAAATTTGAAATTGACTCTTTGTCTGAAACAATGTGTCGTGTTTGTATACTAATTTATTATTGTATTTTTAATTACTGTGATTGAAAGTTTGTGTTTCAACAATTGACAAAGGATATCTGGCTGTGAAACTTGAGAATGACGGAATATT
Source organism: Philaenus spumarius (assembly GCA_018207615.1). Classification (NCBI taxonomy): domain Eukaryota; kingdom Metazoa; phylum Arthropoda; class Insecta; order Hemiptera; family Aphrophoridae; genus Philaenus; species Philaenus spumarius. The sequence goes on from JAGFPH010000350.1 coordinate 355,361, forward strand.
GGAGACGCTAAGTTACATTAATCATTTGTTATAATCAATATTTGAAATGGCGATAACCAAACGTTATAATAATGAAAGCATTGCAGGAGCTTTAAATAGAGTGACTGGATCAGTAGCATATTGGATCAGTAAGTCTTGGAGAGAGATAAAATCACTACAATTTCTAAGTCATGGAAAAAATTCAACAAGAAAGTAGGCCTAACACAGAAACTGAAGATTTTGAAGGCGAGGACGATCACCCATTGTGTAATTTAATCAAAAGGTTGCCAGACTGTACAGAGGCAGAAAATGTGGAAATAACCGAGTGGTTAAATTCAGACAAATAGTTCGAAGTTAGAGACTCTTGTGTAGTAATTGATATGATTCACAACCCAACATCAGAGAGAGAGAGTGTGAGAGTAATGAGGATGACAAGTTCTAAACTGTACCGCAGATGAGTCACGCAGTCATACTCTACATGGAAACAGCCAGAGTCGACATCAATCAACATCCTGCTATTCAGATGGTGGAGTGAAATTACCGCGGCAAAACATTGCAGCTTCACCAAACAAAAGACAATCCACCAATTTTTCACGAAGTAAATTGTTAGTTAAAATCTATATTCTTCTTTCTATTCTTTTAAATGCCTACAGTAAACACTTTGTTTTACTATTGTTTATACTTTGACGCCTGTATTCTTTTCAAAATTGTTTTATTTCTTTTTCCCACATAAATTTTTATAGTCCGAGTTTTCAATAGTTTGAGGTGGTCCTGATCTCGTACACCTCCAACTATCGAGACTATACTGTATAGACATAGAGTTGTTCCTTATTTTGTAGACCGCCATTTTGAAATAAGTAAAGAAAGTTAGTTATTTTTTAAATGAAAACTTCTATGGTAATGAATGTAAATGCTTAAAGAAATGTGTGTTGGTTCAGTATAGTTTATTTTTTATATTTCAAATTTAAATGGAACAAGATCAAAATAGTGACCAAATTTCGGATTAAACCAATATAACCAACTATTTATATTCATGACAGGTTTCACTTCTGTCGGCAGTCCCACGACTGCTTTCTTTTTTTTATTTCTTAACGGTCCGTTGTACTGGAAATATGAACATAATGCCTTTTTGTTGGAAATTTGAATACATTTATTTCATTTGCATAACCAAATCTAACCTCAGACAAAAGAAAGTGAGACAGTCACTAAAATGTTTTGAACTTTGACTTTAATATGTTAAACACAGGCCAGATCTCACCCTTAATTTGTAATATGTAGTTTAAAACTGCAAAATAAAGCAATTACAACTAAGAAAAAGAAGAAAATTTGAATTTTATTAGGTCAGAAAAGGAACTACTGGCCTAGAACAACTTAACATTTTAGGCCATGTTTCACTGAAGCGTACGCTAAAATACATCTTAAAAATATTTTCCAAAATTCTATTTTCAATTTCTTCTTGACCTTACTTTTATAGTTCTTCTGCGTTTCTTGACACTGCCTTCTTCCTCAGTTTGGACTAGGGTCAACAAAGCTTCCTGCCAATTAAATAAAATTTTTACAAAAAACATAAAAAACAACAATTTTGGTCAACAGCGCTTTCGGACTTCAATATCGATAAGGTAAGACAGTCCTGCGCTGTTGAGCTGAAAATTTTGATAAAGATTATTAAAACGATCGCAAACAAAAATACGATCAAGTGGTACACATTTTAAAAAGAACAAGAAAAAACATATATAATATAGTCTACAAAGGATCGTTGATAAAACCTGTGACAACTATCTCCCTTTCTTTCGAACCATCTCCTTAGGGAAATTACTGCTTTCAACCGTTCTTTCCCATCATTTATTAAGGGGGTGGTGCCAGGTAACTTAGGTTGTAATAAGTTGTTGATTTTTATTATCTAAATTGCCATTCTTAGCAAGCTAATATATAATTCTCAACCAACATTTATGGCGTAGTCAAATAGTAGCTGCACGTGGACAAAATTCAAGCAGTTGGTTTCATATATTTTTTGGGGTGCTGAACGCTCCAGAAAATTTTGGTTGCAACTTCAAATTTGAATTCAGCACCACAAAACAAATGGAACCGCAAAGAAACCGACTACTTGAATTTTGTCCACAAGAGGGGATTTTACACTGCCGTTTTACTGGGCTAATAGGACAGATTAGTAGGGAAAAAATGTATTAATTTCAAATTTTATTTGTTACGTTTATTAGACGTTAAGGATATATTTTTTACTTAGTTATTATTGTTTCAACAATCTAACCTACAAAACCAAAGATTTTTGACAGACGGTATGTTCAATAACATAGCGTACTACACGAAAATCTGTCTTGGTTCGATTCATTATGTATGGCAGAGGATACCAAAACTGTGGTTCATGGAATCTGAAAACATTTAATATGAAATTGTCGAAACAACATCCTCGAAGAAAAACAAATTTGAGTTGTTTGTTGTACACAATTACATGAAGCACGAAGGTAAAGATAAAACCCTTCTTAGACGCACTTAGACTTTACTAATTTTTATAATTTTATGGTGAACTACAACTTAGATTACTAGGTTGCTTTTGTTTCAAAAGATGAAATTACACCATACATTTATTATATTTGTAATACATTTATAACACTTATTTGAAATTAATTGCAGTTTGCAGTTGTAAGACTTTAAATGAAAAATTGGATCAATATTTTTCTAACAGTTACTAATCTTGTACTCTTATTAATAAACTGAATATCCTAGTAAATTAGTCTCCAAATATTTGAATGAGCGTTAACAGATTTGAACGAGTGTCCACAGATTTTATATTGATACCATGATTTTCGCACTGATAATAAAACAACACAACACATGTGTAGTTGTGTTGATTCTGTTTATTTCATGTGTACAAAACGATACAAGAATAATATTTTTGAATATACATATCTTAAAGCACCTCTGAGTAATGATACTAAACCCCTAGGAACGGTTAGAGGTAAGGAGATCCCTACTCAAATGTGAGCTGGAATGGTAAGGGCGGCTCACAAACAAAATATAATGTAGTAGCGGGAATCTGTGAAGGAAGCTAGGCAGGAATGTGACCTGACATTCCAGAAACACGAACAATATGCCAGTTACAGCGTTAATGGAATGTTTTAGAGAGAATCTTATGATTCAGACACATGGATAAAGAAATCTGTATAACGGAGATGAAAGCTCAGAACTCATAAGAATTCAGGTCAAGAAGCTAGTCTGGAAACGTACCAAAACCTCATGATTGGGAAGTATCTGCAACATAAAGCTTTTCTTGAGTGCCTGGATATGTTGGAAAGAGGGTGTAAATGAACTGGGTAACAAGACGACAGTCACAGAATTCACAAAATCTGGATCATTTCAAAGATGACAGCGATGGAGGTTGTCTATAATTGGGCAAGACTAGAGCACGGAAGGAGTTAGAGGAACATTCCAGGTATGAGGATGAGTAAACTTTCCCGTCTTGATCCTTCTGGATAGATTGCACATTCTTATTCTGAACAGATGCAAAATAAAGAAGGTGGAGATAATAACAGGACACAGCCTGATGATACTCATGCAAAGAATGGAATTTTTCACCAGGAAGATCATATGTAGGCCTGCATGAGAAAACCTGAACAAATATGATTTATTAGTGCGATGCTTGGACAGGTGACATATGAAACCTTCAGAAACCTGAACAAAGGACAAACTCTTTTACAGAACTACTCCGTCAAAGAAATCCTTAAGTTCACAGAACTTACAGATGTTGACAAGACAAATTGTCCAACATACTTTATTCAGGAGGGCAAAAAGCTCTTAAGGCTGGATTAGATCTCCCACGTAAGAAGTAAAACAAAGTGTGTTTTTTTTTTTTTTTTTTTTTTTTTGCTTACTACACGGCTGATCAGTTCTTGTACACTTACTTGGTCCCGACAGGACTAACGGAGGTCGGAAGTTCAATATCTTAGTTCGAACAGCTGACCTGAACATTAAGTACATACATATTGAGATACGACACAAAACCAAAGATTATTCGTACCTTAGGGGGGTTAATCAGTCTTCTAAAGAAATAAATTTCATCTTGTATTACTGCCATAGAGTGTGTGTATTTCTTGAGGCCGTCTCTGGGTAATTCCTTGACACTTCTCTTGGCTTCGTCGTACATGGACTCACAGATATAGACATCTTGTTCAGGGAACTCTGTCGGTCTGCCTGTAAAAACAATTCAAGATTCAGTTTAATTTGGTGTATCGACTCTTTCCAAGTTAACATGTAACACTACGTCCAACTGAATTAGTCTGTATGATAAATTTAACTTATTTTAAAGAAAAGTTAAACCATAATTTGGAAAAACTTTGAAAGACAATGAATGCACGCCTACATCTATGCCTTAAAACAAAATGGGTTTCACCAATCAGCATCAAGTTGACAAATGGCAAAAAAAGGCTACCAGGAATTTACATCGAACATTGTCATGCACTTTATCAGGACATTTACGATCTAAGAATTTGTTCATTTGTCGAAGTCAGTCGAAACAGAACTATTAGTTTGCCAATGTTCAAGAATTTTATTTTTTATAGAATATAATGTGTTGCCTTGGACTGTTAAATATATAAATATTGCACAAAGCTAAAAAAAGAACTACAATGGATATATTACAAGAAATTCAGATTTATAAAGAGTATAAAAATAATCCAGATAGTATATTAAACGACAAGTTGAACTTTTCTTCCAATCCTACATATGACGTAATCGCCAAACTAAAGTAAACGTTTACTGATAACCGATGACCACATCTAGTATCCTACCTACAGCTGGACAAGAACGACCTAACTAATGTGGCCACAAACATTTTTATTATATTATATTAACGATGAGTTTTACTTTGATTTTGTGTGTATTACTCATGTATGTGTTAGTGCAAGCCTGACAAAGCCGACAGTGTTCGGCGAAACAGCGCTGTAGCTAGATCTACAATACGGACTGAAGACAGCTAATTCAAAGTAATTAATTATTGTTTTTTTGGCTGATGAAGCCAGTAGTGACATTGTGTGTATCTCGGAGCACTGGCTAACTAGTGCTGAACTCTCATCTTTATACCTACCTGGGTTTAAAACTGCTGCACATTTTTGCAGATCAAATAGGACTAGAGGTGGCACAGTAGTATTTGTGAAAGAAAGTGTAGAATTTGTGGTTCTAGATAAATTGCCTGACATATGTGAGGAATTTCACTTCGAGCTAGCAGCTGTCTTGATTCCTAAAACTAAAACAGTAATTATCTCCTTTTACCGTTCACCTACCGGCAACCTGGTGCTTTTCATGGATAAACTGCATGAAGTCTTGTTGAGCGTGCATGACGTGCCAAACTGTGACATTATTCTGGGAGGTGATTGGAATATTGACTTTTTAACTCCCTCTAACGCATCTTTGGATCTAATTGGTCTCACAGTGAGCTTTGGTTTGGGTGTTTGTATCAATGAAGTAACACGTCCTAATGTACATAACGACAACGGGGGATCATGCATAGATAATGTTTTTACCTCAGTGCACTCTGATAGATGGGCTGCGTCTGTTTCTCATACACCTGTTTCAGACCATAATTGTATTATTTTTACATGTGACATGGAGAAATCCTTGCAAAACACATTACACAGCCAGAAAATCTTGTTTAGGCCTATGAGTTCTGCTAGTTCTCAGTTTTTTAAATATTATTTAAGTACAGTAAATTGGTCTGATGTATATAGTCCTAACCTAGATGTAAATGGTAAATTTAGTCTTTTTCATGATCTGTTCTGTTGGGCACTAGATTGCTCAGCTCCTTTGAGAGAAAATCTAGGGTCAAGTAAAATCAGTAAGCCTAACAACAGATGGTATAATGATAATCTAACCAGTATGAAGGTAGAATTAGATAACTTGTATTACCTTATGAAGAATACCTCTTCTGACTATGTTAAATATAAATATTCAGCTGCTAAAAAAAGGTATAGGTTTGAAATAAGGAAGGCCAAACTTGACTATAATAATAGCTTTATTGAAAACTCTAGAAACAAAACCAAGGCTGTTTGGAGTCTTATTAATCAGAAAAGGAGTAGTAAATCTCTGCCAGTTCCTAACTGTTTAAATGGCAATGACTTTAATAACTATTTTGTTGATTGTGTAGATGAAATAAGCAGCAGTGTCCCTTCTAGCATTAATGATCATGTTTTTTATCTTAATGAACATAGGCTAAGAGATTATATTGTTAATAAGGTTAGTCGTAGACAGAAATTTGCTTTGAGTGAATTTAAAGTGGAAGAAGTATTCATGGCAATTAATAGTCTCAGTAATAGCAAATGTCTTGATGTGTTTGGCATAAATGCTTCCATGCTGAAGTTGGCTTCGGTATATATTTGTGATGTTTTAACCTTTCTCTTTAATGAATGTATAAAACATGGAATTTTTCCTGACAAACTAAAATTAAGTAAAGTAATACCAGTAGTAGGAAGAGAGGGGTGGCTAACTATATCTAGACGATTCCATAACGGATGAATCCAGTACTGAAATAGGTCTCGATAATGGAGGAACTCCGAAACGCGTCGACAAACTTTAGTGAAAGTGTTAAGTTAGGATTGGCAGAAAATTGTACTAAAACTTATTTCATGGATCCTATCAGATATAATTTGTATAATAACTTAAAGTAATACCTGTACATAAAAAGGGCAAGAAGACCATATGTTCTAACTACCGACCTATCTCAATTGTGCCCACGGTGTCGAAGGTATTGGAACGGCTAGTTCATACTCAAATTGTTAAATATCTTGAAACCTGTAATTTACTGTCCAACAGTCAGTTTGGTTTTAGGCCAAACCATAGTACGATTGAAGCAGTTTTGGCTCTGTTGTCTGGTATTTTTGAGGGATTGGAAACTAATAATAGTGTCTTCTTTAGGTCTTTTGACATGTCCAAGGCCTTTGACACTGTGTCTCATGGAATATTAGTAGATAAGTTATTATTTTATATGTTTGATGATACTTTGGTTGATTTTCTGAATTCATACCTAAATAACAGATGGCAGACTGTTTTCTTGAATGGCTCATTCTCTAAAAAGCGGATGGTAAAATATGGAGTGCCGCAAGGCTCCATCTTGGGGCCGACTCTTTTTATATTGTATATCAACGATTTGCCTTTTAACTTGGATGATATGAATACCCAATGTTTTTTATTTGCTGACGATTTGGGTCTATGTATCCAAAAGGAAGACATTAGTTTAACTAAAAACCTTGTTGATGTCAAATCTAGCCTAATACAAGATTGGTGTAATGCCAACAAATTAAAGTTAAATTATGACAAGGTACAAGACTTGTCTGTATGTCTTAGCAATGTACAGCACAATGTGAGTTCCTTGAGGTTCCTGGGAATTATGTTGCAATCCAAACTAAAATGGCAAGATCATATTGAACTTGTTGCTTCACGTATTTCAAAGGGCCTTTTTTTGCTTAGATCCATGAAAGGTTATGTGAGTCCCAATGTTTTGCTGGTTATTTATCATGCTCATGTGCATAGTCATATGGCCTATGGTACATTGCTATGGGCTAACTCAAACAATGCCAATAAAATATTTACTTTACAGAAAAGAGCAATCAGAATAATTAGTGGTGTCCCATGTAGAACTCCATGTAAACCACTGTTTATTAAGCTGGGTGTCTTGTCTCTACCCTCTTTGTATGTCCTCCAAGTGTTGTTATACATTAAGCATAGCCTACCTACCTTATTGCGAAACAATACTATACATAACTATTCTACTAGAACAAGTAACAACCTAGTCATAAATAGATGCAAATATAGTTGTACACAAAATAGTGCTATGCAACAGGGTATTAGACTTTTCAATGCTTTACCCTGCCTAATTCGTGAGGAACCTTTAGCTAAATTTAAAAAAATTCTAAAACATTTTCTAATAAAAGAATGTTTGTATAAGGTGGATGAATTCTTTGTGTGCGCATGCAGGCTGGGTTGAGTATTGTGTGAATATTTTGATGTTGTCATGCATGTTGTACATAAAAATGGTACTAGGTAGGTTTTTGCATTTGTTTTTGATGGTATGTGAAATTGAATGTTGAATTGTATGTATTAGTTATTAATGTTAAATGTTGCATTGAATGAAGTTATTAGTTAAAAATGTTGCACATTTTCTTGGTAATAGTGTTCTGTTGACTTGTCTAGGTGCAATGTGGAATTGTCAAAAAGACTAATAAAATTGTAATATAATGTAAAATTGACAAAAAGACTAGTTTTGTTGTTATTTACAATGATATATTTTAATTATTTTGTTGTGTACTGTTTACAGTCATATTTTTAAAAGTTTTAATATTGATGGTGCTTTTTAATTGTTTATAGGTTTAATCTTACTTTGATAGTTTGTTGTGTATGCTTTTGAAATGTTTATAATGGTATTTTTGAAGAATATACTGTTAATTTGTTGGTAATAGTTTTCTGCTGATGCATCTCACATAAATTGTGCTCTACATACGTAAAAAAATTGGAATTTAAATAAAATAAAATAAAATTATTTGTAGATAATAAATTGTATGTGTATATTTTACTATAATATTTGCTATTTTATCAATTTTGTTATATTGCTAGTGTTATCAATAATAATTGTACTTTATCGTATTGCATACCTGCTTGTAGGTTATCATTGTGTTATGACTTGTCTTATACAAATGTAATATTTGTCAAGAAAGGACTAATAAAATTGAATCTTGAATCTTGAATTGAATTAAGAAGTTTATTACCGTGATTTAATATTTTGAGGGTAAAATAACATTTTAATACCAGGAACACAAAAAATGTATAAAAAACTGTATTCGACTATCGTTTTCTTTTGCAGTTGCAATTTAAGTTATATTTCAATACAGGTAATATATAAAATTATCTCAAATTACATTTGAATATAAATTTGTTTTCATTATCTTTCGTCGTGGTAGTTTCGTGGTGGTATTAAGTAATAATGACTTATTTTTTGGCCTTAAAGTAGGCCTACCTGAATATTTAAATTTCACCATGTTGTTATATTTAGCCTTTCCCGCTCGGCAGACAAATATATCCGCCAAGTATGTTTGCTATAGACCCTTCACAATAACCCTCGGAACCCGAGAAGACTGGGAAGGAAACAACAAACCAGGATCTGCAAAAGAAACTAGTCTGGTACACAGACGGGGCTTTGATTGGCAGCAATTCTGGTTATGGTGTATACAGCGCATCACCATGGACAAACATCAGAGTGAGTCTACAGACGCACTGTACAGAGTTCCAAGCAGAAATCTTAGCAATCACTGCCAGTGCCAAGTTAGGATTGTCTAAAGGATACAGAAATAGACATATCCTAATCTTCTCTGATAGTCAAGTACAGACAGACAGTACAGTACAAACTGTGGGGAAATTCTATTTCAGGCAGGGAAAAAATAAGTGACCTTAGCCAACAATCTTGACATTTGGGGACTTTTGTGACCTGTTATCTGATTAGTGACTTTATAAACACCTCTATGGCATTTGGCCACAGAGGATATAAGTAATACCCAGAGTGTTCGAAGGATAGGAAGATGTGTTTCGGTAATTTCGTTAATATGTTAGCTGGCCGCTGCAGAGCGCGACAAGCGATGTTAGCTAGCTAACGTTGCCAAGTCGTGCAGCCAACACCCGGCCCAGTGTCCTTTTTTGAGTGTAGTGTTTAGTGTGCGTGCATCAGCTGTCCACCTCTTCTCTCTGTCCACACACTGTTCAAAGCGGCAACGTCGCTAGTCTCTTGGCCACTAAGCTCTGTTCCGACGCTACACCAGCGCTTCAGTAAAGGCGAAACACATCTCCCTATCCTTCGAACACTCTGGTATTACTTATATCCTCTGTGATTTGGCTTACCTGTTCTACAAACTCCCCCCGCCTTCTTTAGAACAACTAGCATAAAGTAAAAACATATAATACAAATTGCTAGTAATTTTATTTGAAGGTAATAATAGTATAATGAATCCATGTTTAAAAAGTAGATAAATATAGCAACTAAGCTAATATTTTTAAACATTTGGAAGTTTTTTCAACTAGGTACATGGACTAACCTAACCTTTACTTACATGATATGTATTCGTCATGTTCCAGCACAGTACATTTGCCCAATATATTTGAAACCGGGTTGGTATCTTCTAGGCTGCTCAGGAAGACTTCCTGTTTATAGAAAGTCCTTGATGGTGTATGAGGGATGACTGACGGTAGTACAAGCCAAGGTCCATGGAAGAAGCTTTCACCTCTGAACAAACAAACACATTAAGGTTAAACCTTTTCATAGTTCTGTGAATAGTTAATCGAGTTACTTAAATCACAACACTACCTGAAAGCAAGATAATTTAAAACAGTCAATGTTTTGTTTATAGACCGTTTTACTAAATTACAGGAATAAGTTAGTGTTACACTCACAGGATAGAAACCTGCACACAATTTAGGTTCTTCTTCTAAGGTCTAATCCTTATTATGCACATCTAGACCAGTCATTAGAGCAAAAAAAGACGCTTTTTACTAAAAATAATCAGCTAACAGATTGCTATATGACTCAAGGGTAGTTTGTATATTAAAATAACACCTTCGGAAACTATTATTTTTTATAGTGGAATTATTAAAACAACAAAAACCGTGAAAAATTTGACTTTTTTTTTTTTTTTTTGCTTATATTTTGTAAAACATTGGATGAAACACTGTTCTTTATGAATGGATACTACACCCGCATAGCTCACTGCCAAACTGCAGAAGGAAAACGGTGAGTTTGTATATTTATTGTAAAAAAGGTCAACTGTTATGAAAGTTTATTGGTAATTGCTATTTTTAAACATGTAGTAAAATTTATAATTTGAAATAGACCCTTCTCACTAAAGGGATAAGTCACTCACTATCCATAAAATCTGGTCCTACTGCTATTGTGGATTGTCGGAGTTTTACTTTTAAATCTTATGCCAATAAGTAGAATTAAGCCATTTTCAAAAAGCCCAATATTGTAACTTTAAACGATCACCATTTGTGTAGGGTAAACCTTTTGATGTCTGATTTGCGACATTGTGTTCTCCTAAGATATACCTTTAATTTGTTGTACAACTCGGGCTAAGCTCCTATTTAAGATTTTCCTTAAACTCCCTGCAGGCCATCCCCGTAAAGCGATAAAAAAAAATAGGATTGCTTAAAAAATTAGTTTTTTTTTTTTGGCAGAGAAACGATGTACCAAGTTGTATTGCTTAATCTGCAAGGGTTACACAAATATAAGACTGCTCACATACTTTTGAGACACCCTGAGTATATAGATTTTGTAACGCGTAGCTACACAAACCTTACAAGATGATGCAACCAACATGAGGCGTAAAATAACATTACAGTTTGAAAATGAATGGGAAACAGGTCCCAGACAACTAAATAGGCTATAACTCACTCGGCATTAGTCCATATAGTATCCACTTGAGCAATCAACTTGCTGCCAGCTTCTGTCTTTACGTAAACACAATCTCCAGTCTTGATCATACATGTGCTGGTGTTGTATTGCTCATAGTAAGTCCAGCCTTCGTCACTTGTCTGCAGTACAAGGTTCTGTAAACATTTGCACCCTACATTAATTAGCTATTACAATGACTCTTATGGTAAGTCCTAAGATCGGGTGGAGTAAATGAGCACCAATAATGGACTCCAGAGCACGTTTTGGGGTGTCATTAAAAATGATATATAATATACAGAATGTCCCATAAGTAAAGTGTCAAACTTCAGGGAATGGTGCTATGGGTCAAAATAAGAAAAAAAGTTCATAAAAACACAGACCCAAAAACGCTTTGTTTTCTAGATGATCTGAATCAATTAAACCTTTCTCTAGATATGAATTATTTTGTACAAAAAACAAAATGGCGGGTATCTAGAAAACAAAGTGTTTTCGGGTGGGTGTTTATATGAACTTTGTTTCTATTTTGACCCATAGAACGATTATCCGAAGTTTGGCACTTTACTTATGGGACATCCTGCATATATGTGTTTGCTCTCTTAACAGCTGCTTTTTACGTCCGATTTGGTCCAAATTTGGTACTACACACGTTTCTTTTACAAGTTGCTCGGACGAGTTCGTTACCCAAAAAAATTTAACAAATAGAAGCACGATTTAAGAGCATAAGTAAAAAAATTTTCAGATTTTTCGTACGAGAATGAAACTTGTTTTGTGTTTTATCTAAAAAAAATAAATATAGGAGGTTATTCTGCATATTATGTTTTTTTACACGAACTTATAGCTCTTCTGGTTTTCCCAAAATCGATCAAAACATACAAAATAACATAAAAGTACCCACCTGAGGAATTTACCGCAGGGCAGCAATCAGAGGGGCAGCTATTCAGCACCTTCGTGAATAGACCAATTTCTCAAATAGATGGTTGAAACCCTTAAAAATATAAATTTAATTTTCGAAATTCGTACAACTAATGCTAGGTTTAGCTGTATCGTCAAATTATTTTCTCTTAAACTAATTAATTCAATTTTGTAATAATAGCTCAGCTCAAAGTTTTCCTGCAAAAAAAATACTACAGCAGTCATCGCTGAGTGCAAATTCAAGTTGGCGTGACAATAGGCCCTCTGCTTCCACCATCGTTTTACAGTTCCTTTTAAATGTTTCTTCTTTGTCTGTTTTATAATTTACTGCTTGCTTTTATTAAAGTTTCACTTCTACTGTCTTAAAATTAAAAAGTATATGTCTGGTTCCTATGGGATTTGCTACAAGACTGAATAGACAAAATTTTCAATCCCGAGTCCTACTGCCTGCTATGCACTTTATCCCTCTGTGCTGGATTGTTTTTTCAATTTTAAATTTGTTGATAAGTTTTTATATACTGTCCAGAATTTTGTAATATTAGTAGTTTTATCTTTATTTGATTAAATATCTGCCATAGAAATTATTTTATTAATAGTTTATTCAAAAAGTTAAATTTATATATGGCCATGCTCGGTTTTTTCTGTATTGAAAAAAGAAATAATAAAATTCCTACAAAATAATCAATACCATTATTATTATTTTGTTTTCTCCCGCTTACACACTTCCTTTGTCATATACACGAGGTATTCAATCTGTTAATTCAATAATTGCAGTAAAAACCGTACAAGTGAGATAACATCGACCAATGTCGGTAGATATCAGGGTAGCTCAGATGGCAGAGCATCAGGACAGAAACCTGAAGGTCCCGGGTTCAACTCCCGGTCTTGGTCTATGTTTTTTCACTTGTAATTTAATTAATCAATACCAATTAATTACACTAATAATGACTCGTGTGCAAAATATACTTGCAGCTACGAGCGAGAAGTATTCAAAACTGATTCTACAAGTTGCAATAACTTCGTCGTTAGTGGATTTGGAAGTGTTTAAACTTGCAAAAAATTGTATTTGGGAGAAGTCGCCACAAGTGCACCAAAACTATAGCGAATGTTGCAGAGGTTACTTTCAATGCTACAGTCTGTCGGACTTAACACGGAACTTTTGTTGCATGGGTAAACTTGACCATGTATTGATCAATACATATTGATAAATAAACATATTGATAAATATGAATAAACCTGTACATATTTATAGGTTTTATTCATCTATAAATATAGGTGAATAAAACACTCATAGCAAGGGAATTTTTAACTGTGTTAAATAAAATGATAGACTTCCTCTGTTATAAAATCTACTATAACAATTACATTTGGTAATAACTTACAGGTTTTTCTTTCTCCACTATTTTTTCCTTCTCTTCTAACTCTGCAATTTCTTCCTTGTGCTTTTCAACTCTCTCTCTAAACACAGACACAACTCTCTTTGGTTCCAACACTTCTTCTCTTGGCGACAGTTTGTATGCATTGCTTAAACTCATCGGCCAGTTCTGAAATTAATTTATCATTCATTACACAGGTTATTTCAAAACAAAATACCAAAAATTCAGAAATGTAAAACTTTTGCCGGCACTCGACTCACCTTTATCTTTTTAAACGCCCTCGCTTTAGAAGAATACCGTGATTCACAAACGTAGACGTCTTTTTCTTCAAAACTATCCGGTTTAAACCGGAAATAATCTTTAACGTTGAGCACACAGCAACGCCCAAGTACTTGATTCAATGGTATAGCCACGTGTTGGTCGGTCTTGAACACTTCCTGAAATAAAGACAAACGAATCAGTATGCATTCTCTCCTAGTGGGGCTCGACATTATCCTTGTTACATTACCACCAACCAAAACTGATTTCTTTTACAACATTTACATTGTCTTTTAATTGCTTTTTATTTCATATTGATATATATCAAATAATTTAGAAGTTATTAATTATAATTAAGACATCAATAATAGAATATATATAAACTATACGAAGATGTTTTAATGTTTCCGAAGCTAAACGAATTGGTACCTCTTCTGTAAATTTGTACAAATGAATATATTGGTGATAAAAGGTTGTATTTATATTCATTTTATAACCTCAAAGCAAATCTTATAAAGTATTATCGCTTACATTCATTCAGTCAACTTCACCTGATTGAAGTTTTAAACATAACCCCAAAGTATAATCTACGATACAGATGATGGGTGAAATTTGCTGTTATATTATATGTTACTCCCATACGTACGGATAGCTCAGAATAAAACAAAGGAAAATCTTAAATATGTGCATAAAAACAATTGGGTGAAAATTTACTAAAACTAGATGACTTAAATCATGTATTATAAAATTATTGGCAGACTTATAATTAAAACTGGTGGTAGGTGGTGATGTGATGGAGGATGAAGAGTTTCTATCACGCTTAATTTTTAGCGATGAAGCTACTACCTTTTTGAATAAGCGTGTAAGTTATAATCTTTACAGATTGGATGGAATGAAGTTCCCCTTTTTTGTTTCGTACCATTTCAGTGTATTAATGGGTTAAACGGCTTACTTTATTTTTATTTTTGGAAAGTTTTCAACTAGGGATATCATTAAATTGTTAAACAGCGAATTTACCAAGACTTCTGTCAATTTCAAACCACAACGCCTTCACAACGGCACAAATAGGTATTTCAACTGCTTAGACCCACCTTTTCCAAAAACTTTCTGGTAGTAACATGGTACGTTTCTCTAGGCCTGTAGAACTGGTTTCCGTACAACATCTGTTGACCTTCCTGATTGGTCCAAAGCCGTTGAATGTTGAGTAATATAGGTTCCATACCTCTCTCCTTACTCTCGGCGTAGACAAAGTCACCGATCCTGTAGACTTGTTGGTTGTAACTGAGTGCGTTATCAGCTGTTCCCACGGCAGGACCTGAACAACTAGTAGCATCCTGCAATATAGAATGTAATATTTCGCATAAAGTTCATCTAAAGGAAAAACCACTCAATATTTAGTAAATTATGCAATTAATTTATTTGAGTCTTGCCGACGAAGGTTTTCACCAGTGACAGCATTTACAAGGCAGCTTAAAAGATATAAGGGAAATATTGAAAGCAGACTTATATATACCATATATAAAAGAGTGACAAACATTTCCCCAAAACTCAAGAGAGTAAGCAAAAAAATTATGTCTGTTTTAGAGTACGTACACATGTGAACAGTTGTTCTCAAGAATGAAACATGAAATCCAAGGCTAGAACTCCTATGACAGATTTGCACTTTGAAAATAATTTGAGATTGGCTGTGAAACCTTACCTCCAAATTTAGATAATTTTGTGAAGAACATGCAACGTCAAATATCTCATTAAAAAAGTACTGTACACATTATTCATAAACTTGAATTAATAATTTTGATTAGTTGACTATTTAAAGTTTTTACAAATGTAATTGGTTTGCTATAATTTTTTTTAATAAAGTAAAATTGTTAAAATAATAAATTGATTACCAAAACTTAAACAAATGCTGTTACTTTATGGTAAATCTTTTTTGATTTTTTGTTGCTAATTTTACCTTAAGTAGACAAAATTTCTACTTAAAATCAAAATAAAAAATGGCAAAGTCTTATATGGCCATCAATGATATAAGAAAAAATGCAAGTGGCCCTTATACGAGGAATAATTTTACTATACATTACTATCTATTTATATATAGAATTTTCATTAACACCTGATTTTATATAATAAAGTACTTTTATTTCTAATTTTAGGTTAAGTTTGTGTGTAGGCTCAAGACATGTTAGTTCTTTTTAACACTTCTTATTATAATTCCTGTTATATCATCATCTTAATAATGTAATCTAGAAGTTTAATATTATTTACCATCTTAGGTTTGACATTATGATTATTCCTACATCATTATTAAAGAGCAGTCTATAAGAGGCTTTGCCCCAATTGAATGACTGACTAACCGACATAGAATCAACGTGGAGCAAAAACTATTTAAGATACAATTACAAAAATTTAAATGTATATTCTTATGGGATCTCAGACGCACACTAAGAAAGGATTTTGCAAAATTTGTATTTTAAAGAATAAAAATAGCGAAAATTCGGGGATTCACTCCCAGCCGTTAGAAGAGAAATATCAGCTGTTCAGATCAAAACCTTGGCAACACATGTTTGTTTACATTCATTATCATAGCAACCAACATAGCAAATTTATAATCAGTTTATTATTATTCATAACCAACAGAGTTTTTAGGTTGGATTAACAAACTAAAAGCACACACAAACTAAAATTAATGAAAAATGCTTACTGTATTATAATTCAATTCAAATAACTGTTGTTACATATTATAAATAAAACAGCTGATTTGGATAAAAAATTAACATAATTTTAAGTTAGGGCTTCAATGAACCAAAACAATTTATTTGCAATCAATTTGGCAAATTTATAATCAAGTGATTATTCTTCACAACTAACAGTTTTTTAGATTAGGGAATAGCAAACAAAAAGATTTCTGCATTATAAAAAACATCTGTTCTTACATATTATATTGTTTTCTTTAGTTGGTAATATCAAAAATTGTTTGAAATATTAATTATTTAAATATTAATATGCCGCAATCCGAATTATTAGGGCTGGTCGTGTCTATTTCGATCTGTCTTACATTAGCTATATATATAGATCACCGCTCAACCGTCATTTCCATGAAAATATAAGAGTATACAATAATTTATTTGCATTGGCTTCGCCATGAGTTGCTGCCAGGGCTGGTGAGCGTCTCGAGCACGGTCGGAGCTCCTAGTTATAAAATATGTGTGTGGAGGTAACAAGGGAGTTGAAATTGCAAAGTAATGCTTATTTTCAGGAGTAGGACGGGACTAAAATGTTAATTTTACGTCTTATCTTTTCAATTTTTTAAGTATCACCCTCTGCTTTTCCAGTCCCGATCAGGTCAGCCAAACAAATTAACATTTGAGATGTAAATGCTTACCCTGCTTGCATCCTCGGAACTACGAGTCTCCGTTTCATCATCTGGTTGCTCCTGAAGTAGCTTCTGCTGCCTTGTATCATCAACAGCGGTAGACAAATCTAGCAGAGAGAAATTAAGTGCTGGAGAATGAAGCAAGTCTCCATTGCGGCAGAGTTCATCTCTGGAAACAATGTTTAAATGTACAGTACTTTAACACAGTCAAGACTACAATATAGTACTGTTGGGGAGAACAAGCTCTTTAATCCGTCATGGTGACACAGATTAACGATTCTGCCAAATTATAGAATGTCAAAATGATTACTGGCTAAATCATGAGGACTAGTAACAGGTATTCTTAGATTTTTTGGAGATTGTAAATACGTGCCAAATCCACGAATAGCCAAGTACAATTTATATTAGCATTCACAATTAATAAAGAAATTTACTTAAATGTGTATTGTATTTATCAATTTCTCGGCTTTATAAATTTGATTAGATGTTATATTATGTTGTAAAACAATGCTGTTAAAACATGTGATTTTTACCTTTGGGGGTTCATAAAGGATCAAGTGTACGAAGGTCTGTCCAAAAAGTTCAGTGAATGGTCTAATATGTCAGTATTCAACGCTTGAACCAGCGCGCATGCATGCATACACAAGAATGAACATGTCTAGATCTGCCTTCTGTCGGAAATTGTGTGAGGCTTCTATTGCAATACTTTTACAGTCATTGCAACAGAGTGTTCCGAGTAGTGTGCATCAAAAAGCCATGGAGCAACGACACAACATTACTTTCTGCTTCAAATTGGGTAAAACAGCGACAGAAACCCATGAGATGTTGGTGCCAGTGTACGGGCAGGATGCAGCGAGTAGGAAATGTGTGTACGGTTTCCACGCTTTCACGCTGGCAAAGAATCGATGGAGGACAAACCGCGTTTGGGACGACCATCCACATGCAGGACACCGAAAAACATTGAACAAGTGCAAGCGATGCTAACAGAAGATCGGCGATTGAATCTGCAATTAATAGCAGAAGAAGTGGGTATTAGCAAAGACACAGTGGAGGCCATCGTCCATGAAGAATTGGGCAAACACAAGATTTGTTCACGATTTGTGCCGCACTTTCTAACAGATGATCAACAAGCAAGACGTTTTGAGGCCTGTGGCGATTTCATTGATATGTGTGACCGGGATCCGATTTTTCTGGGTTCCATTGTCACAGGAGACGAGACTTGGTGTTACCAGTACGACCCCAAAACGAAAAGACAATCAATGGAGTGGCAGTCACCTTCTTCTCTGTGACAAACAAAAAGCTGCGTGAAAAAATCTAAAGTGAAGACCAGTTGATCACATTTTTTGACAAAGAAGGAACAATCCATAAGGATTTGTTCCTGCTGGCCAAACGGTGAATGCCGCATTCTACTAAGAAACGTTTGTTGCAGCGCATCTGGCGTATTACGCCACAAATGTTCCAGAATGGAAATTTTATGTTTCTACACGACAATGCACCATGGCATACCAGCATCATTGTACGCCAATTTTTGACTCAGGTGGTGTGGCAGTTTTGCAACACCCACCTTACTCTCCAGATATGGCGCCTGCTGATTTTTTTTTGTTTGTTCCCACGTCTTAAGAAGCCCTTAAAGGGATCACGGTTTGAAAAGAGCTTCAGAACCAAGTGAAGGCGACTCGATGTGTGTCATGTGACGAATGG
>JAGFPH010000350.1:379393-392015 GCA_018207615.1 Philaenus spumarius
AAATAAAACATAACATATGTTTTTAGAAGGTCGCACCAGGGGTTGGCTTGCGGAGCACGCAGGGGTCTCCCCTAGTTATTTATAATTATACGTGAAATGTAATAAATACTACAAAGCCTTAAACCTCGATATTCATTTCGAAACACCCGGTATTATTAACAAAATAATAAATTAGCAGCTGTAATGCAATTTCTTAAAACTTACATATTGTAAGTTGTTTTCTAAAATTTATTTTAACAACATACCTTTGTCGGATGAAAAAAGACTGAAGCTCTACAGAATCTTCAAAAACTTGCGAATCTGTTCGAGACAATCTTCGCGCTCTCTCCATACATGAAAACAGATCTTCCTGGAACAAATCAAGCCTGCGGTATTGTCCACTGTCTAGTCGTCGCTTGATCAAATCCAATGACAATGCACGAACTCTGCATAAACAAACAAAAATCATTACACACTGTATACTTTTTTCATGAAATTCAACAAGACCTTCTTAGTAAACGCAAAACGAGAACTATATACAATTAATTATTTATAACTAGTAAGTCACCGTGTAAAATAACAGCCAGATTAAATAGATAGGCTACACATCAGAAAAACATAATTAATAAAATACTATTTAAAAACAACAAACTTTATCTAGGCTTACCTAACTAGACTCGGGAGATTTTTAACTCGATAATTGTGTATAAGGATTATACTATAGTATAATACGTTTGTAGTAATAACAAAATATTTAATTTAATGTGCCTATTTGGTTAGAACAGGTTTAGGAATTTTCAAACTACTATAGAACTAATGTAAGCTATATAATATGTTTTGAGGTTAGAAGTCGTTGAAAATGTATATTTTTTACAATCCATTTTATTTACTTTGTCCTTGAGAAGAAACCACTTAGGCCTGCAAACAACAAACTATATATAACCTCGTCTATGCCTTTAGGGATTTTCAACATGGTAAATGTACAGAGCCTAATACTTCACGGTGAACAAACGAGTACAGCGTGCCGCATAGTTGTTTTGTTTGACTTATTTATCTTATATAGTGGGAATAAATTACACTTCTAATCGATGACTCCGCTCAAAGTTTTAAGCATTCATTTTTTTCAGACATAAACATAACCTTAAAGAACGTTATAGGCTTTGTTATGTGTTAAATGTTTTATGCTAATCAAATGTATCAATGTACATTATTATTTCTATAGTGACAACACAAAACTTAACTTAACCCTTTGCACTCGAAGAGCGTTTATAAAATTTTCCTCTGGAGTCGTATGGCCACTGGGAGTTGCCATGCCATTTTCTGTATCAACTTGGAATTGTTTTCACAGTTTTGTTCCTCCCAGCTAGTTTGGCCACTCAGAGTGCCCAATACAAAATCCCGAGAATACTCGTACCGCCACCGTAAGTGGACTATTATGTATCTATGGAAGCCTATTTATTTTTACAAAATTATATTATTTTCTGTGTAAAGTGCTGGAATCTTTAGAAAAACTATTGAACTATGTGAACAACGCATGATTATAACAGCTGTGTTGAGTTTAATAATGTAACCTCTATTTTTTCACTCAGTGCTTTAGTAGTCATTTTTAATGTCGTAATAAATGGTTGATAATTATAAAATTACTAAAATGGATAATTTAAATTAATTAATTTATAATTTAAGTTTGTACAATTTTAAAACATTCTCTATATTGTAATTTGTCATTTAAAAACATGACTTTTGGTTGTATAACGTTCTGGTTTTCATATGTTATTTATATAATATAAAAATAACGTCTTTATAAGGTTTACAAAATACTAAGCAATACGGTGTTTTCTATTTCAAATTTAAATTATATTTCTCACTAAACAGAGCTTATGTATAAAATATTAATGTTAGCTCTAACCTACTTACCAACTTGTCAAGTGAATTCAACAATTCCGAGCTGGTGATGCCATCCAGTCAAAATGGTAGCCAAGTAAATACCGATAAATGAGCGGCCTGAGAGGACTAAGTTCACGGGAAATTATACCAGTTGCCTAAGAGTCGGGTGTGACCACTGGTAGTGGCCTTTCGAGCGCAAAGGGTTAAAAGTTGTGAACATAAACTTCAAATATTTCACATTGTTGTTCAAGTCAGCTGATGGACGAAATCAGGTGTTATATGTTAACGAATAAATCAAACAATATAACCGTGCACTACACTATTTTGTTACTCACTGGTGTACATACGTACAGTCACATTTCTAGGAGTTGATTCACACAACTTCTGGTACAACCTCAGTACAAAAACCACTTACTTTTTCCCATCGACATCGTCATGTTCCGGAAGTTCTTGCATAGAATCAGAGAAACAACGCCCCTCTTCGTCCTGATGATTGTACACAGCGATGAAGAGTGAAGTAAGTAACTCTTGCACAGCAGCAGTTACATCGGGAACTGTATCCTCACTTGCTTTAAGTTGTAGTTTAGTTTGTAAACATACTCGTTGCAGCATGAGAGCATCCTGCAAGTAAACTCAGATTAGTGTACATGCTACTCACAAATTTCCACACTTTGTAAGAACATAAATTTTACACATCCACTTAATCTATACAACTAGGGAAAATCTTGTGTACTTTGCACGTCAATTCCTGGCGTACTCTGATGACACAATTGAGCTAAATCTATATGAGCCAGATATTGACTCGTTCGTCATAAAATCTCCGAAATCACAAACTGTACGGACCTGAATTTAGTAGGTACTTGGGTGGTAAATAAAAGAGTTTTTGCCAACTCCATATCTAACCATTAAAAAAACTCGAAAATACAGCTAAAAGTAAGGAACATTATTTCTCCTTTATTTAGGTATTTAGTAAATGTTTTACTATTAACACTTTAAAACTATTTACACAAGATTAACATACACCCAATGTACAAAATGTTACAATAACCTTAACGCAATTTATAGAATTAAATTCAATACATTAAAATATATGTAAAATGATAAATAACTTTTTTCGAATTAGGATATTAATTTTTAGTATCATGAATAACAATGGTAAAATTCTAAGTAACTGTTATTACTTCATTTGGCAACCATTTCCAATAAATAAAAAATCGCTACTGAAAATACACACAGTTACCGTTGCTACTTTAATGTTCGATACTTAAACCTAACCCAAATTCGTAAAAAGTTACTGAATATTTTCATTTATTTAAATGTATAGGAATCAGTTCCTGTACTATAGAGTGCTAAGGTTTTTTGTAGCAACGCTGTGTATATTTATAAATAAAACAACTACAGTAGAACTACAGCAGAATTGGGACCGGACCCAATCCGGATAATCAAAAATCCCGATAATTGGATTTTTCTCAAAAAAAGGCCGTTTTTAGGAGAAAAACGTAAACAAAACACAATAGAGAACATTTACGGTATTTATTATGAAAAAGCAATATCAATGACAATGTTTACATTACGTAATATTTACAAACAATACTAAATCACTGTAAAATACATTATTTTTTTAACATACCAGGCAGGGTCAGTTGTTTTGCTACCTTAAATCGATTCCGCGCCGCCAAGTCTCGCATCCGTTTGACTTATGTTCTTATTCAAATCTGATCCGGATAATTGGCGATCCGGATAGTTGAAGTCCGAATAATTGGAGTTCTACTGTAATTTTTACGTGTTCTGTTCACTAAGAATAATGCGTTTATCACTTTTATATGACCCTTTCTTCACAGTGACAAAACGTAGGGTGTACATTGAAGAACAGAGTTCTATATATTTTTAACGAGGTTGTACTGATGAACTTGGACACAACAAACGTGGCCCCTCACGTTACTCTCCTCACGGACACATTCTCAGAGTGAGTGATCTGTATGATAGTTGAGCAATGCTGAGGTAGCTTCCTACCGTTTCAAAGTCAGTAGAAGCATGATTACGGAAAAGAGAGAACAGAAGAAAACGTGTATCGGGTGTGGAGACAGCTTGATTAAATATGATTGTTTACAAAGATTATTGCATTATGATAAAAATTTCGAGATTTAAGGTTTTGTCTTGGATATATATTGTGGAAATTAAAGTAGACCTCTGCTTGCTAACACACATTAGTAAGTATTATTGTATTGCACTAATGATTAGGTTTTTACAATTTATTATTGTCGAACAAAGCTCTCATTTCAATTTGGCGAACGAGTGAAAGTGCGTCTTTTTTTCTTCTAACTTCAACAGTATAGACATGCTTTACTAATCATAACGTAGGGCTCACCTTGTAGATTTGAGAATCAGGCTCATTGTACTTGCACGCATTATCAAACATAACGACAAAGTCGGACACAAGCTCGTCCAGGCTTTCGTACAGACCGAGCTTTAATTTCTGTGCAATGTGTTCCATATTGATAGGCTTCTTGATCACTTCATAATAATCTGGATACTCCTGGAAGCAAAAATTAAATCAATAAAATACAGTTTGATTAGAGTCTAACGGAAGGATTGCTTTTAGGGAGCCTATTTATAATACATAATCTCGTTTTTTTGGTGAAATATTATTTTAAATTTACATTAATAATCCTTCTAATGCCTTGTGGAGCGCCAATATCATCACAGAACAATAATTATACAAGAAGCCTGTATTAAATTCCATTGACAGTTATAATAGCTAGCGCTGTAGTACAAGACATAGATAAATTAAAAGCACATAGATAAATTAAAAGTGGATCCATCATGCATAAGTGTACTTTCATCTACAGTTAACTTAACAAGTTACTTCTTTGTTTGTTAATTTGGCAATGTCAATAAAATAAATCCGAATATACTCAATTTCCAAATATTTTTTAATGTAATACCGAAAAATGTAACCTAGGAAAAGGGTAAATTAAGTGTTGTTAATTGCGGAAATTAACAACATGTAAACAGTAGTCGTTTCGGCTTGATCTCTATGAAAAAATGTAAATCACAAGAAAAAGTAAATTCTAGGAACAAAAAATCAGAGATTTACTGTATATCGATAAAAAAAAATCCGGAAGCTCAAACGAGAGTGAAAGAACATATTAGTGTTTTTTATGGTCATGTAATTTAAAATTGAACATTTTGTATCGTATACAAAGTAAACACATTTACAGGTTTAAGATATTTTACTTTTTCAGTTGTAATAAACACCGGTGGCCCTTTAACAATTGTAAACAGATAACATTTTTGGACTCTCCTACTTTAGGTTTGTATGACATGCCTTAATCCTTATCATTGCTGGAAAACCCCGCATCAACAAAACAATACCTGCAGCATCGGATATTATGGCTCAGTTATGAAATTGTGTCTTAGAATAATGTTGTCTAATTTTTCCAGCGTTAATTTTTACATTTATTACTAATAATTTGGCAAACTAATAATAGTTTTTTACTTTTATCAGTGTATGAACATTTACTTTTTAAGTATAATTCATTATGTCACTAAGTGAATCAGAAAGAATAACAATATTGATGATGAGAGGCTATGGTAACCTGACTAGGTCGTTTCAAGAAGTTACAGATCTTTATAATGAAGAAAATTACCCTCGCCCACCTATTTCGAAATCCACAGTTGTAAGAACTGTTCATCGTTTTCAAGAAACGGGAAGTGTTAAGGATTTGCCTCGATCAGGCAGGCCAAAATCAGTTTCAGGCGATGACAAAGCTATTGAGGTGTTACAAGCTTTCGTAGAAGATCCACATAAATCTACTAGAAAAGCTGCCCAACAACTGGATGACATCAGTAAAAATCTTCAATACACCGTATATTGAGCAGCAACAAATATCATCCATATAAAGTAAGGTTAGTACACGAACTAGCAGAGGATGACTTTGACAGGAGAGTAGAATATTGTGAATTGATGATGACAAAAATTGAAAACGATGAAAATTTTATCAAGAATGTAGTTTTTTCAGACGAAGCTAGTTTTATGCTAAATGGGACTATAAATCGCCACAACTGTCGATACTGGGCAGATGATAACCCACACTGGATGCGTGAAGCTCATACCCAGTACCCGGAAAAAATAAATGTATGGGCGGGAATTTTCAGAGACCAAATAATAGAGCCGTTTTTTATTAAAGAAAATTTGAATCGCAACAATTACCACCAGTTGTTACTCAATGAAGTTGTTCCTGCAATTGAAGCAGCAAGAGATGAAAATCTTGAAACTTGGTTTCAACAAGATGGAGCGCCACCCCATTTTGGAATAAACGTCCTCATGTACCTTGACAGTACATTTCCACGCCGCTGGATAGGCCGGCGAGGGGCAATTGAATGGCCTGCCAGGTCTCCCGACTTGACCCCCCTAGACTATTTTCTTTGGGGCTATCTTAAATCTAAAGTTTATACTACAAAGCCCCAGAACGTGATAGAACTTCGACAACGAATAACACACGAAGCTCAGCAAATACCGGGGGAAATGATACAGAATGTAGTACAGCATCACTATTACAGGCTAGCACACTGTGTGACTGTGGAAGGAAAGCAGTTCGAATACTTACTCTAAACCCTGGATATCATCTTTGGTAAGCAACTTTGTTTTTGAGTGTAAAGAAATCATTTTGTTATTATTACCAAGTATGACAAATTTGTTTTTATACTTTAAACTCTTTTGTGCATGTGTTTACTTTGTTTTAAAATAATAAAAATGTTTAATACAACCAATGGAGGTCAATTTTAAATTACATGACCATAAGAAACACTAAAAGGTCAGCCATTTTGGACAGGAGCAAGATATCGACCTCAGATTTGCGCTGTTGTGTTTAATTCAATGAGACCTTTAAAGTGATGGGTCACTCGATAGGGGTTTACATTTAAAAATATGGGGCAACCCCCCAAATTTGGTGTTTGGGGGCAGGGGCAATAGTGACTAACAACTCAAAAAATAGTTTTTTGTAGCCAGGAGTCATGTCTGAAATATTATTACTGTAGCTAGTTTCGTTTACGAGTTATTAAACCGGTCCGGGACTTTTGGGACATACTGTATAGCACACACATGTGCTATATAGCAGAGTATATAGTTTACTTAGCAATACCTCTGAAATGGACATTGTGCTTCCTTATTCTGCAAGTTGTTTTAAAATAGGTTACTTGGTAATACCTCTGAAATGGACATTGTGCTTCCTCATTTTGTAGGTTGTGTTAAAATAGTTTGTTTTTTATAAAAACTGTTTTATATGATACATCCCCTTATTTTATGACCACATGTGCAATCCCTTGCTCTTCCTATTGTCGAATTGTCAACACCACAACACAGCACAAACAACAACACAAAAACACATAAAGGGTTACAGATTCAACACGGTCGTCAAAGTCATAAAAAACATTGAACACAAGAAGAACATGAAATTGCACAAATTGTCTAACTTGTCTAAATTGTTTCGCAAAGACTGATATCACGTCGATTCTTCAGAAACCGCTATAATATTACATGCCTTTCGGTGGACAAAGGCCAACTAGACGCTTACTACGCCGTAATGACCATCATTACCGCATTTCTCCGTCACGCTCTACTATATACAGTACACATGTGTATGAAGCAGAGTATAAAGTTTACTTACTAAATACCTCTAAAATGGACATTGTGCTTCCTCATTCCGTAAGTTGTTTTAAAATAGTTTACTTGGTTCCTCTGAAATGGACATTGTGCTTTCTCATTAATGACCGTCATTACGGCGTAGTAAGCGTCCAGCAGACCTTCATCCACCGGACGACATGTAATATTATATCGGTTTCTGAAGAGAAACGAAATGTTATCAGTCTTCGCAAAACGTTAGACAATTTGTGCGATTTCCTGTTCTTCTTGTGTTCAGTGTTTTTTGTTACTTTGAAAACCGTGTTGAATCAGCAACCTTTTTTATGTGTTTTTGTTTGTGGTGTTGACAATCCGACAACAGGAAGAGCAAGGAATTGCACCTTGGTAAAAAATAATGTGGGTGTAGCGTAGCCTATAAAACAGTTTTTATAAAATAAATATCACCCCGCCTAAAAAGTTTAATGTCCTTTAAAATTAAAATAGTTTACTTGGTAATACCTCTGAAATGAACATTGTGCTTCCTCATTGTGTAAGTTGTGTTAAAATAGTTTACTTGGTAGTGTTAAGATAGTCAAATTTCAGATTAAACCAATATGACCAACGATTTATATTTATTACAGTTTTCACTTATGCCGGCAGTCCCGCGACTTCTTTCTTTTTATTTCATATACACATGATTTTTCCATACTTAACGCATCAAACAATTAAATGAAATCATTTTGATCACACTCATAGCTGTATGAGCTAGTAGAAAGTTATTTCCATTTCTTTCAAACTGAATTATCACTTTATTTATTTGTTAAATTATTCTACTGTTTAATAATTGAATTTTTTACTTCTAACGAATTTCATGTTTACTAAATATTTATCATTAATTCCATCGAGCTTCCTCTTTGCACTTTCCCACTCATTTCCTCATAGCGCCAAGGAACGAATTAAGAATTTGCATACAAATAAACTCCAATTAATGATGTGAAAAACAAGTAGAATTTCGTTACTTTACAAACACAACAGGAGATACTAGTGACGGTACATGTCCGAATAAACCATTTTATAAATACAGATATACTCACAATTTTGGAAGGAAGTTTAGTAAATATCATCGACAACTGTCGATTCTTGGGATCTTTGTAATCTCTGATTGTGTTAAACAAAGCTCTCATCTTGGTCAACTCTTTAGCCTGAGTGTTAGTGCTTGATGTAGGCGTGCTGGTTGGTGTTGCACCCACACGTTTCAGTTTTGGGGTTACTCTGAAATCAGACATAATACAGTTACGATAACAATCATAACTTTTAGTTAATTCTACAAAATTTATTGAGTCTTGCCGACCATGGTTCAGCTAGCGACGTACAAGGCAGCTTATCACAAACCAAGGAAAATATAGAAAAGGCATATACATATTGCAAAAGAGAACACTTCCTTGGCTAACAAACAAAGGTAAAGGGAAAGTGTGTTGTGGGAGTCCTATAGACATATGGAAGGCAATGGTTTAAGGAAAAGTGAGTTTGAAATGAATTCACCTGATCATTTAATACAAGGTTTGGAGTCTTACCAATAATCTCTTAATTTCTAACGTTTCCAACTAATTTAATTTACAATTTTTTTCATTGACCTGGAGAATCTTAAAATTAACATTATTAAAAATCTGTCGCTGAATAGATTTTTAAATAATTGGAAAAACTAGAGTCATTATGACCCAACTGCCAACTTCTTTCATGTTCACTTAACTTACATTTAAAACTACAGCCTGTTTGGCCTACATAAGCTGCATTACAAACGTTGCATGTCAGTTTATAAACACCATTTTTTTTGCATGTTACCTATTTCATCCTTACAATTTACTACATTATGTGTTTGATTTTTCATTAAAATGGAGTTCTACCAAGTACCTTTGGTCATTAGTATAAAACGTGCAATCAATTTATATAAACTCATATATCTTAGAGGTTTAAAAGTTGTGCATATAGTGAGCATTGTTATATTAACGATTAAACAGAATCGCTAAGCTTCTGCCAAAACTAACTGACTTTAATCCATAAAACATGTCTTCTATTTGGTAATTAGTCTAATGTAATCTTACGTAAAATAATGAATTTTTAATGTAATTTATGTAAAAAAAATTCATTATTTGTAAAATTTTATTGATGAGTCAAATATGGGTAAAAGCTTGCATTTGAAAAAAAAACTCATAGATATCGCTTAAGTATAGGCCCCTGACGATTGCAATGTGCGCCTAATTAAACAGCCAATAATATTTGAGAAACTTTATTCAAGCTCAAAGTGAACAACGAATCACAGTGTTCGATCTATTAGAAGCTGTGACATATAAATTGTGGGAAATTTGAATATAATTGGAATTGTATAAAAAAGGTTATAAAAACGGGTTAGATATTAAAATGATTCAACAGCTGATTAAAATCAAATGTATAAATGGTTTAAGAAGTATACAAAAAATCTATTTTTTTATTTATAGGTAGGGACCGGAAAAAATAGCATTTATTTTTTGGAAAAATAGCATTTATTTTCTGGGAAAATAGCATCTATTTTGGTAAAAATAGCATTTATTCTTCTGCATTTCGTACTCATTCATAATTAACATAAAAAGCTTAAAATTACAAACTAAAAGTTTTTTAAATCATCATCCCGCAGAAAATTCAACAATTAGTTAGAAAACTAAGAATTTAGAGAGTTTAAAAAACATATATATATACATAAAAGTATTATGTAACGTTCATGCTATAAAATACAGGTCAATAAATACAAAATAATACAAATACAATAAAGAAAATTCTTACTAACTTCACTCAATATCTGAAAGACTAAATTAATAAATTATTAATGTATGCTTCAAATTACTACTTCATGAAATGTGCTTCAAATGAAATAATTGCACCGAGGAACTAAAAACTAAAATCAACTTGAATGCAAGTTGCATTCTTGCAAGGTATTTAAAAGTATGAAAATAAATTGAAATTTGAAGAACCTCACATAGGAACTAAAACCTAAACTAAAATAATTAAAACACAAAATTTACACAAACTAAAACATTACCAAAATTTTCCCTGACTTTCCAGGTTTGTGGCAACCCTGTAAAATATAATTTTATAGAAAAGAAAAAGAAAAAATATAGTCACAAGAAAATTTTATTTTTTAATTATAGTCTACACATACAAAAACTGATTTATTTGGAGGTTATACAGGAACCTCAACCTTCAAAAGCAAGAGTTGTAAACAATTCTACATTTTCAATTTTTAAATTTGTTCTCCTGTCTGTAACACTAAGCACAAATTAACTCGCGTCTCGCACAGTCATAGTCCAGTTGTAGAACGAGTTGTATATTTCAGGGAGTGTATGCGTTCAACGGAACAGCGGTGGCTGTTATGTCAGCCGGACGCTGCCAAGTTCAAAACTTCAGGGAGTGTATGCGCTCAACGGAACAGCGGCAGCTGTTGCGTCAGCCGGACCGGACGCTGCCAGTTATTAGAACATTAGCAAGTACACAGTGAATTTAATTATCCGAACAAATTGATTGTCAGAAGTCCCTCAGTCCTAATTAGTTCTGAAAATCGATGCTCTACTATAACTTCATAAAATTAACGTCTAATTGTAAATAAACGGAATTTGAAATCATAGCTCACTAAAAATGAAACGAATGATGCTTGGCCGTCGGGACTTTTTTTACTGTCCGCGAGAAAAAGCTTTGAATCCAATATGAAAATTAATTGTTGTCAGGATGTTTAAAGTCGATTGCGATCTGTATACAATCAATTATCATGCAATTAAAAAACTATTTACATGTCAGTCCGATCCGTTAAAATAGCGTCTTAAAACTTTGTATACAGAAACGAAATATAGTAGGCCTACTAAGCATAACCTCCGTCTTAAATTGTATTCTTTTATGAAAAATTGCATTAATAAAACTATATAATAACGAAATAAGCTACTGTTAGTATTTACGCCATTTTGGAAACAATCTATATTTACGATTTTAGTAATAATAAATCACTGATTTTGCGAAAAATCGTCTTTTTCGCAAAAAATTGTGGATTTCGCGTTTATCGCAACTAAACCTGGGATTTCGCAACAAAATCGCATTTATCGCAAAATGCGATTTTTTCAGGTCCCTATTTATAGGCGAAAAACCTGGGTGGTTATCATCGCCTTATAAAGTTGGCAAAGAAATTTGTAGTGACAATTAAACAGGAAATAACTTGAATTCATTCTGAAAAAATCCTGGAACCATCATGGTTAGATAACTATCAACCTTTTCACTGCTATTAGTATGGACTGCCCTACCCTTCGATACTAGGTAATTTTGTCTATTTTGCTGATTATGCCTAAACTATATTCTAAGACTATATATATATATATATATATATATATCAATGATTTAATATATGTTTACCCAACATGTAACGACTTATTAAAGGAATAATTAAATATGCTTCCAACTGATTGTAAGTTTTCTCTGTTAATTTTAAAAATGAGAACTTAATGTAAAAGTATTGCTTGGTTATCTAGAGCATAAAGAACAGTGGAGGGAAACAGATCAAGAAAGAATAAAATGAACATTATAAATAGACTTATAGTGAATAATTCCCATTATACAAAAGTGACATTCTTTGAAAAAATAAATAGAAAAAACAAGAAATGTATTAGAACTAAAATCAAAAGTACATCAAGTGTAATACAGACGATATCATGTAACCAACAAACGGTACTTCCACCAACGGAATTCCGGTTAACAAAGAAGAGGGTATTAGCACCAAGTCCTTCTTTTTTCAACTTTAAGCCCTTGGGTAAGAAGGTCGCACATGTGTTGCTCTGGCAAAATTCTTGGAAAAAAGTCCGTAAAAGTAAATATAAAGTATTTAAAAAGTTTATAACCAGATTTAAAATTATTTAGTTATTTAGGTTTTCTTTTATCAATACCTTTAAAAATAAGGTATCACATGATACATTTCGAGCAACCCACAAAATTTCCAATTTTGGATATGAGAGCAAAGTTACATAAAAAAGTACATTTTGATGAATTATAAACATTTTATGAATTTGGCTTTTCCCTACTCCCTCACTAAACAGTTAGAGGTGTGTCCCCGGACTTTTCAGCACC
>JAGFPH010000350.1:401339-439885 GCA_018207615.1 Philaenus spumarius
TTCTAAAAACGACCCATAGTAAATACTACTATGCCTACTATAGTCACGATGGCTCATATATTATCAGTCACATTAAAAAAAAATCTGTTTTTTTTAAGAGCTACATTTGAAAAAAAGATGTGTTAAATTAAATTTGTAATCTTGTATGTGCTAGTGATCAAATGCTTGGCCATCTGGTCTCCATGTGAGATATTTAATTTTATCAGTGGTCTATGCAGATGACTGCCTGGCTCATATATAAACCGCTTGGTAGCAAACATGTTAAAGTCTTTGTTTCAATTTAAATATAACACTAAAGATTTGATTACCACTCGATATGTCTTACAGCACTCTTGTAATATGCCCGAATACAGAACTGATTTAACTAAAATATTTTTATTCACTTTGTATAAAATAAACAACACCCATACATATAAATTTTAAATCATGCTTTCACACCATAACAACATGAATACAATATACTATACAGAACAATAAGCAAAACAAAACACAAATCCCAGTAAAATATCACTACAACATGCAAAAATAATAACAACATAACATATTGTACAAGTGTTACGACTACCATGAAAGCAACAACAAAATTTAAGAAGCACATAGGATGTTTAGGTATTTACTACAAAAACAAGGATATTAAAATACAATAAAACTTTAGTAATAAAAGTTTCCGTATAGTGCAGTCGTCGTTTGTGGGAAAAGGTAATTAAAAATTTAAAACAATGAATCCTAGTGATTTTTTTTTTATTGGAAATCTTTAAAGAGTCCTCTCTGAATTAGGGATGAGCATAGATGGTGATGTTTTCCTGTCGATGATCGATGTTTTTTACATCGATGGAAACGAACCGATACTTTTCCTAAATCAATGATTCTCCCCGACATCAATGGTTTTAAATATTTACAGTATTTTTTTTCATTCATTTTGATAAGTTAATGATGACTCAACATCCTGAGTAGGAAATTAAGAACGTATTGACAGAATATTGTTTTAAAAATTTAGTCAACATCATATAACAGTAATTTTAACGTTTTGTATCAATTAATACAAAACTCTGTTACTTTTTATTGTTTCTTTCACCTCAGGAATTATTCTCTTAGGCCTAAGTAAAGTTTTAACAAACTAAGATTAAGTACTTTTAAATTTTTAGCACCAATTTTATAAATAGGTTTTTATTTAATGACAAAAATGTTAACCAGCAACTCTCTTTTTCAGTAGTTTATAAAGTACAGGTAATATTGTTCGGTGATATTGTCTTATCACTAAACCAAAACTAAGGAGCAATGGAAACTAACTTCTTTGAACTAAAATAAGATTAAAAGGCCTACCTTGGTCTTAAGATAACCCCAAAATATTGATATTTGACATCGAATATTTGACAATGATATTTTTGTGAAAATATTTCAGTTTATGAATTTTGCCTAATTTTCTGAAACTATTTCTTATTTTAATATGCATCGATGTTCACCATCAAAATACATCGATGTTTTCAGTTTGATATTATCATCACTTCGATGGTTACTGCCGATTTTAACACTGATGTTTTAACTATCGATGGCAAGTTGGCATGACCAAAGGACCTGCGCTTCAGCCGCTATCTTGAAAAATAGTTTTTTTTAAACATCTCGTAAACGGTTGATACCCACAAAAATAAATAGAACTAGTAAGTAATATTATTTTTTGAATGTGCACACACTGTATATATTGTTATTAATCTTGTTATATTGTTGTACTTGCATCATGGTGTCAAGTTGATTGGAAAAATACTGAAATGTATAAATTTAAAAGAAAGTTCAGGCTTATAATATTTTTAAATGCTATCTGTCCATTTAATTCATTGTTTAGCTGATTAATGAAATTTTGTGTTGGTACAATAATCAGCTGTTTACTCTTATAACTTTAAACTTCCATGATATAAAACCTATTTATTTCCTAGCATTTTCACTAACAGCTGATTTCATACTTGGAAACCATTTGTAGTTCTAATATTTAGGATAGGTTTGGGTTTCCCTGTAACATGATCAGGATCAGGGTTAGGATTGGGTGTCAATCCCTGAGTGTGCTTTCTCAGAACCTTATTGGAGAACCTTCTAATCGACAAACTATTCTGACAATGTCCGGAACGAAAGTGGGAGGACACAAGCAAGGGAACCGCAGGGGTAACCGACAGCAAGGAGCCCGTCACAACACTCTCTCCTCAACTTCTGAAATCTCCACAAATAACAGCTAAAGCGCGTGATTTGCTTTCTAAAATTAAAATTATATTTTAAATTTTGCATCTTGTAAAAGCAGAAGATACAATGTATTTTGTTTGAACTTATTAGTTTTGAAGTGAAAGTTGTACTTTTCTTAAATCTTTCCCTTGATTTACGCGAGCAAAGCCTTGAGCTAGTTTTATAATATATTTTCCTGCAGTATTCCTTACCTGATGATCTAGATCAAGAAGCTCTTGTACTTTTGCTTGCATCAACTTTTGCAACTTAACAGCATCCTGAAAGAAACAATTTAAACTAATTATAAACAAATATTAGACAATAGATTTTTTACTTAATTTATTAGTTTTAATCTGTATAATTAATACAAAACATGTTTAAAATCACAGATTCAGTGGTATGGAGAACAAGAACAAAATATTTTTGTATCAACTACAATAATATAGAAAAGAATTTGCAAATTTTACACAAATGTTCCAAAGACCCAATTATGAACGTTTTGGAGGAATTCCAAATCTACAAGCACACAAAAGCAGATCAAACTTCATTCCAATCTACACCATTTTATTAAAATTATTCAAATAGAGCCCTTTATTCGAAATTGTCTAGTCACAACGTAGATTAACCAGTAAGTCATGAAAGCGGACAAACATAAGTCAACAAAATCTCACGTAATTTTCCATATATCATAAGTGTTACATGTATACATAGCGAAGAATATATAGAACTTTAGTTGCGCAAATGCGCTTGTCTGTACAAGATAGGATGAGTAGCGGAGACAACATCATGATGTACTACTGCGATTCACAAACATTGATCTTGTCAACTCGTTGTCGCTGTGAACTATTCAACTCACCATTTAGCGTTGCATCTGTTTGTTAGTCCTACAAGTGGTATATAAAATTTATTTGAACAGGTACTTTGTGCGAGCAAAGTCTACTATTAACAGAATTACTAGTATGCTCAGCTAATGTCTTTAATTGACTAGTACTCAACCAATAGGTTGAGATTCGCATGGTGCTGTCAGGCGCGAACAATAAGGCTCCCAATCGCACGATCTCCTGTGACGTAGGTTACAAACATTTCTAGATATACTGTCCTAAGTATAAGTGTGGTGTTTATACTTTTTATTACTAATAAACGTGCATTCAACATGACAAGTTAAATACATAAAACAATTGGTTTGTGTAAAAAGATATGATTATGAAGTCTTAGAACTCGAAACCAGTTCAACTGGAATTATAGACGGACAATGTAAAGTAGTCGTTTAGTCTCTCAAAGGTACAACCAATAGAGTTGCGACAGAAAATCATAGGATCATAATTGTAGATCTCCGGCACCAACAGTGGAATCCGTTTCATAAATATTTTACTGTTCAACCACAATACACCTCCAAAAAAGTCTGCATTTAACTTTTTTGAATTTTGTCCAATAGTTATAGGCTTGAACTCTGCAAAAAGTTAACTTTCTAGCACATCAGGAAGTAGATTAGAATTTCTAAGATGAAAACTTGTATAGTCACCATCTTCAGATTTGTAAAGATAAGTGAGTGAGTTGCATATGAGATTGTAACGATATTGATTATTTCTTTGTAACAATATTATATTATTTCTTTATCTTGATATGAGATTATATATTATCTCTGTGTTCATATTAGATTTCTTAGAATCAACATTAGATTATTTATTTTTATCGATATTAGATTACTTTTTTTATGGATATTACATTATTTCTTTTGTATCGATATTACTTTTATGTATATTTATGAAGTTATTTAAAAGATATTATATAATTTAAATATGTAATTCAACAGTTGACTATTGATTACTAAAAACCTACAGAATGCATGATAAGGTCAATTAAGTCCTGGGGCAGATTAATAATTAATTGTTAAACAACGAGCCAGATATATGAAACTTTACACATTGACACTGGTGTTAGGGAAGTACTTTTGCATGTAGTCAGCGACCCTACTACAGCAGCAGTTAGAATAAGGCAAACCAGGCCTCAAAAAAGGTTGGTCCAAATCAGAGTTGATGGTTGTTGAAGGTTTTTAATACGTTAACTGCTAATTAATTGTAGCTATAATTAGAGATGATGACTTCGACTTACACGCCAAATTGCCAAAGTCGTTCTGCACATGTCAAAGTCGACTGTGTTTAATATATAACAGAACAGATCGGCGTACCGACAATAACTAAGAAGCTGTGCATGCTGAGTCTACTCAAAAGGTTAATGAGTGAATAGGCTCAAATATAGTACGCTATATGAATAACTTGTCAAATGTAAGATGACTTTAGTCGATTCGTGCTGAATCGTAACATTAATTTACAGACAGCCTGACTCTGAATTCGACTAGTACCACATTAAGTCGACTAAAAACTGTAGTGTACGACTGTGAAATATTCCGCTTTATATTAGTGAAGAGTAGTGATAGTGCGTAAAGGAAAAAGTGTGCGGTGTCAGGTCAACTCAAGTCGTTTTTAAGTCAATTTGCACGTATTTGACTTGACTTGTTCTAGATCATGAAGTCGACGTTTGAGTCGATTTGCACTAAACGTCAAAGTCACCCACCTCTAGGTGTAACTACAGTCACATTGCTAACTTGGACAAATGGGAGAAATGAATCCTATTATTGTCAACAAAATCGATACAATGTTGAGCTTTTGAATATCGCCTACATATTATTATTGGAGGTTAGTTACCATTTGTCTACTTACCTTATAAAGCCTTGAATCCGCACGGTTATACTTCTTTGCATTCTCAAACATAATATTCATATCACCAGCTACTTCACTCACTGTACCATAATCACCTCTCTGAAATATTACATGTCCTGTCAGTTTATACTTTTCAAGGTTAAACATGAAGCATGGTCAAAGGTTACTTACAAGAAGACTGGAAAGGGCACCTGAATCATCACAAATGAATGAACATATTTGCTTACATTGTTCCTATATAATTATTGTTTTTAAATATTTACATATCTACAAAAAGAACCTTAACAAGAAAATTTGATTTTGACTTGGGAGCTAATGAAGGTTTTATACCGACAGCTGTCACAAATTTTTTTTTAAATTACTTTAATAACAATGTTACAAGGACTATTTTTTTTTTCAACCACCGATCGTGCTTCTAAGTAAGTATGAAATAAGCGAGAGCCAGATCTGCACGTCGCGCGATTGTCCAGTTCTCCCACCACAACCTCTGCCGTTGTCGAATCTGATGCGTAAGTGGTAGCCGAGGTTCAGGCTACGATCGATGCTCCCGTCAAATGTGAGTTACGAAGTGTAATCCGTTTTCTGCAAGCAGAAGGACTTAGTGCTGCAGAAATCCATCGCAGAATGAGCAAAGGGTACGGTGAAAACTTTATAAGCATTGGTAGTATACCGAAAATTTAAAGAAGGGCGAACTGACGTCGATGATGAAGGTGGACAAGAGCCCCTGCTGTAGGCCTCGATGAGCATGTTGATCAGGTGATCAAAGGCAAACAAAGGTTTACAAACAGAGAACTTTCTGAAGAACTTCCAGAAATTTCAAAGTCTGCCTTGTACACAATTGTCGGTACAGAACTAAGATAGCGGTCTATATGCCCATTGGGTCCCAAAAACGATGAGTAACAAACAAAATGAAATGCATGGGCATCACCCTTAACGCTTCTCATGCGTCATCACAATGAGGGGGAAAATTTGTTAAGTCCATCATTACTAGCAATGAGAATTGGGTCATGTATAACAGTTATGAAACAAAGGAGAAGTCTAAGCAGTGGATGCACACAGATTATCCAAGCAAGCCGGTTAAGTTTAAACTGAAGCAACAAGAAAACAATGGCTACTGTTTTTTGAGACTTAAAAGGAGTGCTGTTGGTAGACTTTAAGCACCAGTGACTACAATAACATGACAAAAGAACTTCTTAAACAGTTCAAGTGGGACGTTTTCAACTATCCACCATATAAATATTCCGAAAGTTGAAGGCATAGTTGGGCGGACATAGCTTCACCGCCAAGACATCTGTCCACATTGGCGGCTAACTTCTCCTGAGGTGAGGGAAAATGTACAGTTGCTTCATAAAGTACTTTTGCAGTACTTTCCTGACAATTTTTGATGCTTCGTCTCGAAAGGTGAAAGCAATATTAAGCAATACCGGGACTTTATACTCATTCTGTATATGTCTATGTGTGGTAACAATATTATATAGAAGCAGTTCTGCAAAGTGTATTTGTGTCTTTAAGATCCAGTAAATACATTAAAAGATGTGATAACAAAACTTATTGCAATTTATAAATTTAATTTATACCTTAAGCTTCCTGCCAATCTGCATCAAGGACAAAGGGTTTTTGATCTCCTTGTAATAATCAGGGTAATACCTCTTGGAAGGTAATTTCCAGAACGGTTCGCTTAGCTCTTGACCTGTAAACAAATACAGATTATAGCAAGTTTAGCTTAAATAAAATTAAAGTACAATTGTTCTTGCATACCTGCCAACTTTGAAAAATCACAATCAGTAAAAACTACGCGCAAGTAATTTTGACCCTTTTTTACGACACAACCCTGTATATAGCCATTATAACCTAATACCAGGTTAATTCAGAGACAGTTAGTATTAAAATGACTCAACTAAAAATTAGGATCACTTAGGAAGCAGTAATTTCATTAATTGTATTAACTCTTTTGGCAATAATTATGTCAATTCAACTAACCTTTACATAACATTTTTATAAACATGCGATAATAATAAATTTAAATAAGTTTTAGAGTGATACACAAAGGCTGGAGTAAAATGTATACAAAATTAATATTCTAGCTGCTTTTCTAATAAATGAATATGAATAAAATATTATTTTCAAATAAATACACACTATACTATTTTGGAAAACACATCTGAAAAACTTAATACATACAAAAAGAAGAAACATTTTTCAAATAACCCATAACTACACAAACAAACTTTCCTCTACGGTTCTTGGGTTGTCTTAATGATTGGCAATATCATTTTAGGTTAGAAAGGCTAGCAAGTGAATTACACATTTCATAACTAGATCCCTATTAATGAAAATTGTTAGTACAATTGAATAGAAAGCCGCACGTAGGCTTTATAATTTTTTGAGTAGTAGGTTCTTATACAAGTTCACTTTTAAGAAATAATGTCAACTAAAAACTTAGGACTACAGTGGAACATAGTCTACAGTGGAACATTAACTTATTGTTAGTTTACTGTTAAAATCTTACTTTTAAAAGTTAAAGGCTACAAAAAGTATAAACTGAATGAAACATTGACAGAGGTAAGATATCATAAAAACTAGGGATGGGTTGATTCCAGATTTTGTCTATTCTTGATTCCGCTTCCTAGAATTCGATTCTTGATTCTCGATTCCAATTACCACAATTACCAAAACCCTTTAAATATGGGGAAAGGAAAATGAACCCACCAAATTTGCCTTAAATTCTTAAATGTATACAAAAGTTTAATAAGATACAAAATAGAATAGACTATTGCTTTTTTGAATGGTCAAGCAGCAATTAATATCCTTGTCTTGTTGTAAGAAATTTTATAAATAATATGGGAATGTTTATGGGAGTATTAAAAATGTCAGTTAACTTTATATGCTTATTTATTAAAAATATAAAATTTGTTTGCAAAACACTATTTGTGTGAGCCAAAAATATCTAGGCTACATATGATTATTTTTAAAATTGGATAAAAAGAAAGCTGTTTAGTCTATGAACACTGAATCATTTCGACATGCTGCTGGGACCAATGACATAGTAATTTCTAAAGTGGCAATGTCCGTAAATAAATAAACTTAAAAAGTTAGATAGCATTCAGAATTAGGCACAAAGGATTGAAACAGATGCTCGAATACAATTTCTGTCAATTTTATGAACTATCGTTGTTGAAATATTATTTAAAATACAATGACGAAAGTCCGCAAAAGAATACAATGTCCGAATACTATTAGCGCTAATTTTATAAAACGCCGGTATTAAAACGCAATTTAATATACAATAGCGTTTGTCTCCGACAAAATTGATGACCGAATAGAATTTGTGTCAATTTTATGAACTATCATTGTTGAAAAACTATTACAATGTCGAATGTGCGCAAAAGAATACGACGTCTGAATATTATTAACGCTGATTTCATAAAACACCGGCATTTATTTAATATACAACAGCGAATGTCCGAGAAAAATCTTACTACCGAAAACCATAATTTGTTTTTTTTTTTCTATGAAATACCGGGGTTAAAATTTTATTTAAATTACAACGGCTAAGGTCCGCGAAATGGTTATTTAGATAACACTTGTAAAATTCGGAAAAAGTGGAAATTAAATGTCGCTATTTGCGGGAATGAATAACAAGTAAAACAAAGGCACTTCGTCGGGACTCCCACAGAAAACAACGGGTAACTTTTAATCCCGAAAATGAGCAAAATGTTTTATCCGAACTAAAACAAATACAATTATTATACCAAAATACTTTTGATACCGATCTATAAAATTTGTAACTTTTCGTCACAGTAGACACAATAAGAAACAAATCCGTAAGTAGTTGACCTTGATTTTCTTTACCTTCCTGTATACAAATGACTAAGCCTACCCGTGAATACTAATAAAAAAAGAAACATTTACAAACGAAACAATTGCCTAAACATTTTACCAGGGAAAATGTCTACATACATCAAACTAAGACAGTTCGAAATTCGAACATTTGAAATTTTTTTGATTTCAAAAGAGCGTTTGCAACTGTTACATCTGGATCGGTGTCGTGTTATTGTTACGCCAAAGCAAAACTTAGACTCAAGACGTCTGTGCAGAATGGAGACAGTCTTGTCCAAATGTAATGTATACTGTGTACCTATGGTACATCACTGCTCTTCGTGATCACTGCGCATTAAAAAGAGCTGCTATCTTTTCGTGTGACTTCACTTTTCATAGATTCCGTGCGTCTAATATACAAAAGAGGTTATAAGCCAAATAAAATGTTTTAATAATGTTGATAGTAACTCAAATTGAGTAAATATAACAAATAAGATAAAGAACATTGTTTTTTTTTAATGTAAAATAAATTAAATATCCTTTTAATCAAAAATTACCGTAAAAAATAACGAGTATCCGTAAGACAGTAAAACATCAACGGATTCCGTAAAAGTTGGCAGGTATGTTCTTGTATGTTGTTGACAGATAAATATTATGTGATAAACTCCAATCTTATAATGATAATATTAATTGCAAATACTATGAACCATATGGATAAATATCACTTACTTATTTATTAATAAATGAAGCTTACTTGGAAGAAACACACAACCTATTTAAAAAATTTATGAATATGAAAATGAATAAAAAAATGAAAAAAATGAAATATACCAGACTATTTTATGTGCACAGATATGTATGTAAGTACTCACAGTTGATTGACAATAATTTAGGTAACCATAAAACCCATAAAAAGTAAGCAAGTGGTATTCATGAACTATTAAATAAAATTAATTAATAATAAACACTTTATTAGAATATGTTTGTTACAAATTTCTAAGTACCCCAAGCCTTGGGAATTCCCTTGAGTTTGCAAGTATTTTTTGCATTAAATCTTTGTTTTTTGTAAACTTTTACTAAATACAATCCAATACTAACCTTGAGCATTAGAAGCGGTCTTAACCTCTTGATACAGTTGCCATCTTGGATTGTCCGCATCTTCAGCGTCCGCATCAATAATCTCATCATCAGAGTCGTCATCCTCGTCCTGCAGTGCAGCTGTGATGGCCGACAGGGACTGGCCTCCACGTAGACGTTTGTTTCTGAACACAGCAGAGCTGCTATTTTTTAAAATGAACAAATTTTACGCTGTCATTTCTTCTACTACTTATGCGTACGGCACATTCAGAAGCGGACACATGTTACAATACTGATCAGGTTTTATTCAAGTAAATTTTTACATTCTAAAACTTAGACATGTAATACACACGCTTAAAATGATAAATCAATCACTAGCTACCTTTTGAATTAGATATAGCTACAATGATCTTATTTCTTCAGTTAAAATTCTAGGTAGACCGTAATAAGTTTTAATGAAAAGAAGAGACACGTTCAAAAATGAATCCAATTGCAGTAGAAGCTGTTTAACCTAAAATCCCTCGATTCATCACTACTCGGGTTCGTTCAACATCGCTACGCTCAGGCTTGTGATGATCTTGGTAGCTAACTGCCTTTTTAGCGAATTTCCATAGGAAAAATGAGCTATTGCAGTGGCCCTTATGGTGAGACCCAAGGTCGGGAGTAGCAAATGAGCACCGATCATGGTCCCCAGAACACGTTTTGGGGTGTCAAAAAAATTCATATATATATATGTGTTCGCACTCTAGCGGCCGCATTTTAAGTCCGATTTGGTCCAAATTTGGTACACGTGTTGGTTGTCTATGTGGCTCGGACGAGTTCGTTAGCCAAAAAAATCCAACAACCGGAAGTACGTTTTTTGACCGGAAGTAATTATTTTTTGAGATTTTTACTACGAGAATGAAATTTTTTTAGAGTTTTTTCTAATAATATAAATGTAGGATGTTATTCTGCGCATTTTGTTTTTTTACGCGACCTTATAGCTCGCTTGGTTCCCCCAAAATCGACAAAAACGTAAAATACCATAAAAGTACCCAGTTCAAAGCCAAGTGATGCAAACTCGCGAGGCCACTAGGAGGAAACAAATTCTACTAATATATTGCGTACACACAGACAGCTGTTCAACGCCTTTGTGAGTAGACCTATTTCCCAAATTGTTGGTTGAAACCCTAAAACATAGGCATATAAACTTAATTTTGGAAATTTGCTTAACTCACGTCAGCGGTCCAGCTGCGTGGTCGATTTATTTTATCCACTATTAGTAACTAGTATGGAACACTCTTTCTGTTATTCAAGTCCACACAGACATTTCCATTAAGATATTTTTATGTCGCTGCCTTCAAATCATTCAACACACTTATAGTTTCTTAGATATGATTTTTTCATAAATTCTTGCAATTGGATAGTTTTCAACCAATGAGAAAGATTATTTTGCAATCGATATATATGTACAATGACATTTATATCGTTTTGAAGAGAATCTCTGGAGTTTTTTTTTTTAGTGTTTCATTAATTGATTTAGATTTCATATACATTCTGAGATGATCTCAGATTCAGGTACGCATTGTCCAAGTAACGGTCCTCTAGTAGGTACATAAAAGCTAGTTTTTTTTTAAACATTTTTTGAAATTGATATATATTTTATACACTTCTATTTGGAAGTAAATTACAAAACTTTTGTTAAAAAAATATTTTGAAAAAAATACAAAAAATGTGTACTATTTATTATGTCGGCATAAAGTTGGATTTTCGCTTCTGTTATTAAACATTTTGTGCTTCCTGAGCTGATAAATTTTAGAATTTTACATCAAACAATTTATTTAGTTGTATATATGAATTCTTTGGACCTTTTTCTACAAGAAAGGTATTGATCAATTTTGGATTGGGATGAAATTACTATATTTGGCAAATTTAAAAAAAAAATATGCTTGCAAAACACACCAAAATGGCTTGCCATTCTGGTGAAATTGCATGACCACTTCTAGTGTTGAATACAGTATATGAAACAATGTTATCACAAATGCAAAATTAAAACATACCTAATTCTTTCGCTACTCTTCCCAGGACCAAACTTGCCGTGTTCTATTTCAATTTTCTTGCTCTGTATATTTTTCCTCAACGCTTTAGCGTCTTTATAAATCTGAGAGCCAGGTTCGTTGAACGTGCAAGCGTTGCGTGTCATCAGGAGTAAATCTTTCTCCATATCGTTCAGAGATGAATACTTGGAGTCTTGGATCTTCCTTGCAATCGTACGGAGGTCTATAGGGTTATCAATCACTTCATAGTACTTTGGATATCTCTGGGGGGAAAAATATACATAATTAATACAATATAAAGTAAGTGTAATACACATGACAAAAACTTCAACCAGGTTATTCTGTAGATAAAAAGAAACCATATTCATTATATAAGTTGTTCCAAAAGTATGGGACTCCTTCCGTAACCTTTTAGACAACAGAAAGTAAAAAGACGAAAACTTGGGAATGTTTTTGGATGATTAGTAACTACTTTTACAAACTTTTAAGACCACTCCCCCTGGAGGGGTTCTTTGGGAGTAACACAAAATGTTTAAAAGTAAACATACATCATTTTTTTGTCCTTAAATCACAAACATTTTGATATCAAACAAAGTAAGGTACAACAACCCTATCCAAAAATGGCAGCCGAAAAACTTTTTTCTCCAAAAATACTGGACACTAACACAATTTTTTAATAGTTTAAAATAGAAAGTGATCTTGTCTTTAAAGAAGAAGTAGAAAAAGGACTTTGAAATGTCTTTCAATTAATAGTTTTCACTTTCACAAGCGTTCAACATCAACCCCTCCCTCCAAGGAGGAAAATAACTTGTTTTGTTTAGTTGAAACATTCATTATGTTGATAAAATAACCGCCATTTTGGAAAGGGTTGTCGTACCTTATTTGGCTTGATGTCAAAATGTTTGCGATTTTCACAAGTTTCCTCACAGAGGACCCCCCCCCCCCCATCCCTCCCGGTGGAGGGAGTGGTGGTGTTGAAAGTTTGTAAAAGAAGTTATTAATCATCCAAAGACATTGCCAAAGTCTCATCTTTTTATTTTAAATTGTTAAAAATGTTTTTTGGCCGCCATTTTGGATAGGCTTGTTGTAACTTACTTTGCTCAGTATCAAAATGTTTGTGATTTAAAGACAAAAAAAATATGTGTCCCAAGCTGTATGTTTTCATTTTTAAATTTTGAGTTGCCCCCACAGGAGCTGTCCGGCGGGGCACGGGGGTGGTCTTGAAAGTTTGTAAAAGTAGTTACTAATCATCCAAAGACATTACCAAATT
Source organism: Philaenus spumarius (assembly GCA_018207615.1). NCBI lineage: Eukaryota > Metazoa > Arthropoda > Insecta > Hemiptera > Aphrophoridae > Philaenus > Philaenus spumarius. Next base: position 414,470 of record JAGFPH010000350.1, read on the forward strand.
TTCACCTTTCAACTTTCCGATGCCTAAAGGTTACGGATGGGATCCCACACTTCTGAAACACCTGGAATAAAGTATAGTGCTATCTTGGTTACTAGTTCGACTAAAAGTGTGGTTTACTAAAATGATTTCTGATATCAAATCGAAACTTGGTACGTTTGTTGGTCTTACAAATCTACATTTCAGATAAAGTTTACAAAAAATATCTTTTAAAAAATCATTTAATGGTTCACTTAACCTTTAAGCGCTTGCGCTATTTCATTTCACATGCGCGGATCGCAAGGCGGCACTTTAGCCGCTTACCTTTGTTTATTAGTTTTCAAATTTTTCATTGAATTTTCACAACAGCAATATTAAGCATTTAATGGACGTGCACATATACAAATAACTTTAAAATTAAATAATTTTGCAGTACCAAATTTTTAAAATAGATTTAACCTTCAAGCGCTCTCGTGGCCTGCAGTTTGGCCGGCTTTTTTTTTTTTTAAATTGCGCTGTACTTTAACTGACACATCTGGCCACACAAAACCTATAGATATTCTTTAATTACTTTAATGCCACCCATGCGAGTGCTTGAAGGTTAATATCATTCATCAGTTTTTAAAATATAATTTCTTTCAAATTGGCAGCTATTAAAATTTTTTAAAACCTAATAATTTTTAAGAATAAAATTTTTATTTTATGTTTTAAAACGGACAATATTTGTCTCTTGTAACTTTTTAGTAATATAAATGGTTTTTGAGATATTTAACGTTAAAAGTTTTAAATAACTTACTACTTTGAAATTTGTTAATCAGCTTATAACAAATTCTGTAATTTGTTGCAGTTTATTTAATGTTTAGTATATTTATAAACTTGTTATATTGTTATTATTTTGGGTTTTTGATTCCATATAGGTTTTAGGTGTGTTTCTAGGGATGCAGCATACTTTACTCAGTTTTATTTTACTCAGGAGATAAATGTATACATTTTTAGTTTTCTCAGTTTTTGTACACTATGTTTGAAAATTAATAGTATTTTTATGAATCTTAGTGTGTAATGTAAATTTGTATGTACTTTGTAATTCGAGGTTAGGTGGAAGAGAGGACCCAATGGTCCTAACTTCACCATAAGAAATAAAGGATATTATTATTTCTAAATATATTATATTCTCAGTTTAATCTTGAGATATAAGTTTACTTTAAAACATACGAAATGGCGGACAAAACAAAGGTGAAGTAGTGATTTTTACACACAATATCTTAGTTAAGTTTGTGCATGGAATCTGAAAATGAATAATATTCAGGTAGGTTTTATTTTGTTTCACACTGCAAAAATATAAATAAAGAATGTATCGCATACCTTTTTAGAAGGAAGTAGCTGAAAGACTAGATGCAATGGTCTGTTGTCAGCGTCTGTAGCCGCCATTACTGCCGTGAACAAGTCTTCACAATAACCCAACTCTTCCTCCAATGTCGAACTCTCCGATGTATCTTCGGTGTCCATGTCTTGCTTCTTGGCTTCAGCAGCCGCTGCAGCTTTACGAGCCTGTATCCATAAACATATATTATTTGGTAGCCTACTCATGACTTTCGATCGAACGGCTTACGGAGCAATCTAACTTGAGACTTCTCGGCTTAAGTACTGTTTTCAAAATTTTAAAAAACATAAGCTTGAAACTCTTAATAGAAAGTTTATACTAAGTTCTATGATGATAAGAGGATTCGAAAAAAATTATTAACATTTTACGCCCCACAGCTGAACTCAAGTCCGAAATCGCTAATTTGCCATTCTGTTTCATCGATATATGTTTTAATGTGATTTTTATATTCTAAACTCGCCTAAAATCTCTCTGTTTATATGGCCTGTAGAAAGGCACTAGTGTCAACAGTTTTTAATTGTTTTTATTTTAACTTTTGTTTACGATCTTTCCTGAGGATAATTTCATCTATAAATTATTATTTCAATCATTTTTTATAAATATTGTGTGTATGTAAATCATGTTCTGTAAATAATTTAGTGAATATTTATTTGTTAGACTTATTGTTTATGTTGGGTTGTGAAATGTCTTCGCAAGACGTTTGAATTTGAATATCTCTGATATTGAAGAAATTCTCTTTTAGTTAAGGAAATAAGAATGAAGATAATGATCCACAGCCTGATTTTAATTAATTACAATCAAAAATAATGGCTAAATTAATTACAAATAATTTGATCACGCAAGTGAACTGCTGACGAGAGTTTAGCAGATTATGGTCTGCTTCGCTCAAAACGCACAAACTAACTTCACTGTATTTGAACCGGGGTTTTTTTTCATATTATAATGTCTCAAATTTAAGTAAAGAATATTTCTAATCTGGCCGTAAGTTTTTTTTGTTAGTATTACAAAAATAGCGAGAGCTAATTTAAAAGTATCAATTAGTTATCTAGACTAGAGCATAGATAAAAACAGTTGGGAATAACAGATCAATAAGGAACATTGCATTGCCCATAGATTTATTGTGAATCATGCCCATTGTAAAAAAGAGACAGTCTATGAACATAGAACTAAAAAAGTACATAAGTGTAATGCGTACGATATCATGCAATAAAACAAAGGAATTTCCGCCAAGGAAATTCCGATAAAGAAAGAATATTATCAGCCAGTAATCCTCCTTCTTCTTTGAGGGAGGAGGTCATATATGTATTGCTCTTGAAAAGTTTTTAACAGAAGTCCATAAAAGTAACTATTAAATAATTACAAAGTTTACATTAACCATTAAAATAGTTTAGTTATGCTTGCTGTAAAAGAAAAATTCATCAACATCAAAAGATTGGATCGGTTTCGAGAGATATGAGTTTTCACCTGTCTCCATGCGGCATCAAACTCCAAACTGGGAATCCAGTAGCAAGAAACGATTTTATAAAACGGGTGAGAAAGTGCACACAAAGAACAGTGTATATGAAAAATCCAGCTGATATGTAATAAACTCTTTTAATGTTGAAATGCTCTCTTTTAACCCTAGAACTGGCATCGTTACAGCTAAAATTGGCCAGCCCGTTTATTGCAAGCATATTTTTAAAAATTCGCCAAAAATAGTAAATGAACAAAAATTCAAAGTGTTCAATAGCTTTTTTGTAGAAGAAACTTCAAAGAATTCGAATATGCCACTAAAAATTAGTTTCTTTTGAAATTGTAAAAGTTATTAGCTCAAGAAACAAAAAATATTCAGTAACAAAAGGAAAAAGTTCAACTTTAGTTAGGCCTACATAACAAGTAGTAAACATTTTTTGTATTTTTTTCGTAAGCATAAAAAAGTTTCGTAATTTAGTTCTAAATAGAACTGTGTAAAAACATTTATCAATTTCAAATTTCTTATTTTGAAAAAACTGTTTTTATGTTTCAAGTACACTAGTAACAAACTGCTAACAAACCTAGGCTTAGATTGAAACGTAATTTACTAATATATGCTTTGCCCAGAAATGAAATATTATTATAACAAAGTGTAGAGGATAAATCAAAGAAAAGAACGGTATAATTGTTTTTCCTTAGTTCACGAAAGTGTTTGAGTTATCTTTATTTGAATAACAAAATGACATGAATCAAATGACATTTTGCTGTCTTACAAGAAGGGTACTTTGAATTACGTGGGAACAAGACCGAGCAATCAGTCACAACAGATCGTACTTTTCTCTACTGTCTAGACAAGCAAAAAAAACTGAGATAAAATAAAACCTGAACACAAAATCTCACAATAAATACGTTTACTAACCTCAAACGCGTTTCAACGACAATGTCGCCATCCTCAGTGATGCACGGGCTACAGTAACCAAACTATAACTGAGTTATAGTTTGGTTACTGTAGCCCGTGCATCACTGAGGATGGCGACATTGTCGTTGAAACGCGTTTGAGGTTAGTAAACGTATTTATTGTGAGATTTTGTGTTCAGGTTTTATTTTATCTAAGTTACTTTCTCACAAGTCAAGCTCATTAGTTATTTATTCAAAAAAAACTGGTTTATTCTAGTTCAATTCCCACCGTTAGGAAGTGTAACACTTATGTCCATGTCACAGAGAAATTAATAAAATAAGAAATGAATCAGCTGTTTCCTATAGTGACTAATGGAACAGAGATTTGGTCTAAATGAATAAATGACGCAATACATAAATAATACTAATCATTTAATTTTTTCATATAAATACATTTCTTAATGACGCAAAGTAATTACAGTAGAATCATTTTTTTTTATTATTACAAATAATAAAACATAAAAGCAGACTGTAAAAGTAGGTAATGTAAAAGCAGACTTAAAAAACATATTAATATATGAGCGTGTAAAAAGTGAAAATTATACAGAAACTTTATTTCAACGAGTGGTGAGTTATAAGCGAACGGTATGAAGCGGTATTTGGGACTATAAACAGTTCGATGAATAAATAAATAAAAAGAATATAACAACAGTACAGAGCACAATTTAATAAATCGAAAACTTAATATGATAATATGTACAGTGATCATGAAAGCAGCTGGAAGAGAGAGAAGGGACCAATCTATGTATATAAAAGAACACAGATGTCACGGAATGCAGAACGTAAGTGGAACGTTCTGTTTCTTCTCGGAATAAGTTGGAAGGGAAGGCAAGCAAGCGTCTTCTATCAATATGGCGTGATAGCTCATGTTTGTTGAATGTAGCCGGCGTGTGTTTTCGCAAGAAAAATGTGATTTTCTTTTAAAAAGTATTGACAAGTTGGTCAAAACGTAAAGTAAATGTACTTTGGAGGTGACGTGATTAAGAATATTAAGCTGATCATGTGGAATTGGTTGTTTATCGACGGATTTTCTTTCGATGTGCTTTGTTAGAACTAGCGTGGGGTAGGCCTCGGAAGTGAGTTGAATTTACTACAAAAAATCCTAGGTAACAAACAGTGCGACGAATAAAATAAGTGAAACTGTAAGTAGAAATGGCCATTGGACGTATTTTTTGTCTGCAGGTATTAAAATTTTTCAATTTATAAAAAAAGCTAACTTCATTTAATTTCTATTGCGTCATTACTTAAGATATGGTTCAGGAGACTTTGTAAAATTGTAAATAATTTCTTGACTTGTTTGTACATATATATCACTATGTTTGTGTTTCTTAATTGCTGTAAATATCAAATTTTTATCATGTTCGAGTAAATAATTGTTGTCTTGCCGCAATGCCTTGAATTTCTTTATATAGCCATGTGTATCCATTTTGCCACTACTTTAATTAGCCAAGTTCCCACTCCTAAGAAAATAGAGTCAATTAACAAGTATCTTTCAGTGATTAGTAATTATAAGTAAATATATGCAAACAGAGCATAAGTGAGGTTATATGTGGATTATCGTAAATTATCATGAGTATTATTTTTTTTTTATTATTGAGATTATGGGAGTCAAGTGAAGGTGATTTTTAAGGTGAATTTAAGTAAGGTGAGTTTTGAGGTTATAATAATAAGATGAGTTGAAGTAAGGTGAAATATTAATATTGTTCTACGTTGAAGTTGAAAGAAAGATGTTATGAAGAGTTAAGGTGGGCGATGATTATTATTGTAGTGAGGCAATAGGCCTAGGAGGTGCATAAGCAATTTTAAGTGGTACATGAGCGACGATTTTTGTTTTTTAAGGTAAATAGGTAAAGGAGGTGTTGAAGAGATATCAGCAGTTATTAGATAATCCACATATAGCGTTTTTATTTTGATTTAAAACATATTTTTTTTTATTTTTGAACTTTTTATCGAAACCCATTTTTTTTAACACATGAAACTTAAAATATTTTTATTTTTGCAACGTATATCGTTGCAGAAGGTCAGTCTTTTCTCTACAAAATGGTGTAAAACTATCTGTCAAAACATTCGATAGAGTAGGCATAGTATCTGTTGACAAATGGGCTGTTTCATTGGTTGAAAACCTGTCCAATCGCAAGGGTTTACAGACATTGTATGAATAAATCGAGTAAAATAGTGACATCTGATTGGAAGGCACCATTAGAAAGATAGAATCTTGAAGAATCCAATGGTAGCTTTATAATCTCGATATAAATACTTTCAGTAGGGGGATTTCAACGTTGAAGAAGTGGGAAATAACAGTATAATTGTATGCAGATTCGCCCGCGGAAATAGCTGTAACACGATATCCATATTTTAAAACGATGATTACGTATGTAAATATACGTTTTACGAAAAAGTTGTAAATACAAAAATTAAAGTTTAATTCATTCCTTTCCAATGGTGCCAGTTTTATTAAGATTGGGTGATTCTAAGTGGATAAAATTATCGACTATGCAAATTCTCGCTAAGGTTCGAGCGGGTTGCATTTGCGCCCGAGAGACTGCAGTCTGCCACTTTGAGGGTTAAATAATCACTTGATGATTTAAATAAATAATTTATATTCTTTGTGTGTACTTGTTTGGTTTAATTGTTAAAATAAATATGTCTGAAGGTTCTTTTAAATCAATTTATGTTTTATTCTTTCATAAACTTAAGTTCACCTACTGAGTACCCTTCAGTCCACAGCCCTGGGGAGGTCAAATAGCTTTGCTGAAAATTCGACAAAAGTAAATTCATATTAATTTAAATTTCATAAATATACATTTTTTATGGTAAAGTTGCAATATCTAGATATTTTTAGGCCTATTGGTTAGTAATAGTTTTCTAAAACAAAATTATTATTTGGAAATGTATTTATGGGTAAATTTTGATAATAATTAATAGTCTGCATATCAATTCACAACAAAAATTATATAATATACATTTATAACACATCATATTTTTGTCAAATTTAGATTTTTTAAATTTTTCTTCAAAGTCTTGTAGAACTAGTAAAAATTTGCTTAGAACATCTTCTATTAAACAGTTGGGAGGTTAAGAGTTTTGAGCCTAACTTATCTACAGCACTACAAACACTGCTACTAACATTCAACTACAAAATACTAATTTAACTTACAAAACACACTAACGCATACAAATATCAATCTAAACAAAGATCAATCACTACAAGCTCATCTACAGGCAATGCTACAACAGCATCCTTCAAATTATATAAACATGCTAAAACCAGAAAAAGTGTTTTACCATCTTTTATAACAAAAGGGAACAAATCTACCGATAAGCAAAAAGTGAAAGGTGAGTTTTTAAATAAAGCAAATTTGAAAACTAGAGTAGAGTTGATGGGGGAATTTCTCCGTCGCTGGCTACTTTACTGACTAACTTACAACAGCGGAGAAGTTCCCCCACCAACTTTACTTCAATAAACTCCGACCGATTGCTCGCGCGTTTATGGTCGTGTTCAGGACCACTTTTAACCAACTTCTCAGCATTTTTACGGAAATCAGAAATCTACAAAGCAGAAATCAGAAAAGAATCTGTGTACATATTAATAAAGAAAAAAGTTCCTGTAAACATACGGCTGGAAACACATCTTTAACAGTAATCTACCATTTTGTTTTACTAAATTATTTATACCTGAACAACAGCTTAAACACTTGAGTTAAAATTTCCCATGTTCCCTCACCTAGTTTAAAACAAAAAACGACTTTTTCCATTAACTCGTTTCAAAATGCCCCCCGGCCATTTGAAATTTTTAATGAAATAAACCAGAAAACTGTAAACTTTATAAAACAGGCAATAGTATATAACTGTCAAAATTATCGAACGATGGGAAACTGTAAAACAGCGTCCATTAGTGAGTATTGTTGGGAGCAAATAAGCTGTATCACTGAAATGCATCAAACTAACGATAATGGACGTTGTTTTCCATCATTTTAAATGGCATCAAAGTTTCTTAACGACAAATAGTTTCTCCGAAATAAGCTTTTTTCACTACACCAATCCAACAAAACTAAGCACAATCCAAACGTAAAACAAGCAAAATAACAATAACTAAAAGTGTTTTAAATGAAATAAAAAATACTAAATAACAGTTATAAAAGTAAGAAGTCGCTCGACCTCCACCCTTGCAAACACAAACTCACCAACTTCCCAACCTTTAATATTATTTTTCCTTTCCCATCCGCTGTTTCATCCGGTACCTTCGGCTCCTCAAGAAGTTTGTTTTTACTGCTAATGAACAGGTCCAACAACTCGCAAGCGTCTTTGTGCTCTTGAGAAGTTCGCTGTAAAAACAAAAAATCATTTGGCATAAATTTACTTTACAACCCTATGTTTGCAGAAGACTTTTTTTAGGAAATAGAATAGTGGTGCCAACTTAAGCAGATTCTACAATTGGATGTTGAATGCAGGTAAACATACTGTGACTAAAGACTATAAGTTGGAACTTCAAGCTATTTTGTTTTTGTTTTTTAATGCTTTTATTTCTGTTATACAAAAAAACTTAATTGATGTTACTAACGTATCTATGTTTACAAAGTGGAAACATACTGTGACTAGAGATTGTAAGTTAGAACTTCAGATTTTTTTTATTTTCATAGATTGAACGAATAAATTTGGGGTCTTGTTATACACATCGGATTGAATCGTGAACATCGATGTATATCGAATATTCATAGTTTGTAGTAAAGAACGGTAAACATTAAGTATTTATGTATTACAGAACTTTATAACGTAAAAATTGTGTGTTCCTATTTTGTTATACTTGTATTTTATTAAGTGGTGTTAAGTTGTAGGAATAGCGTAGTCAGGCAATCGTGGTTATTTACGTTCGTATGCGCAGTCCGAGTTGAAAAGATACGTGTAATATTTCCCGAGTTAAATAAGTTGTGAATTGAGTTTAAGTTATTCAGTTTAATCGCAGTGTCATGAAAAGCATTTTGGAGAGGGTGAGGATGCATGGAGAAAATTATGTTCTATATGTTGGTTTACTTTTTAATATTCTTAGATGCTTTTTTTTAACCTTTATAACATATAAAATACACTTTGAGCTTGACTTGTCAGAAGGAATTTATATTTTAAAAAAATAACACTATTCTCACCATAATTAAACGTATATGAGTGAGAATATTGTTTTTTTGTTTTTTTTTAATACTTTATAACATAGATTATTTACTAATTATAACTTCATATTTTTCAAAAATATAATAAAATAAATTGATTTTCTAAGCCTAATTATAAAAGTATCTTTAAAAGTGAACGGCTTTGTTTGTCATTACTTGTCTCCACCAGAAGAGTTCAATTTTGCAGTTTCTTGAAGGAAACTACAGGACCTGCTTTGACAGTAATGGCCAAGTTTCCAAAAAAGAAGATACAACAAATCTTTCATTTCCATTTCATCAAACTGCTAAAAATTTATGAGCAGGCAATTCAAGCGATTGAAAAGCCATCTTTGTATTAGAACACTTATGTTCGTTAGACACAACAGGCAAACCTGAGCGAGTCTATACTAGATTTGGAGTTTTTGTAGAGCATACTCAGTCTCACCAGTTTGCCACAGGTACTCGAGCTAGATTTCTAATAAGTAAAATCCATTGCTTACTTTAAGCAACAATGGTTGCCACAACGAAAACACAAACACGATTTTATTCAAACAACTAACAAGACTCACCTTATAAAAAGCTTTGGCATTGCTTACAAGAAGTTCTATGTCCGTTTGTAGCTCGTCCAAATCCTCGTACTCGTCTGTCTTTACCTTCTGTTGTACTTTTAACAAATCTATGGGATTGGTCACAACCTACAAAACCAAAATATTTCATAAAATCATTGCTACAAAATCTATTCCAAATTATGAACAAGGAAAGTTTGTTTAGTTCAGTGCAACAAGAGTGCACTGGCTAATGTCAGCCAAGAGACAGGGGGGAAAATGTTATATGTATTAATTGTGCGCGCATACACGGGACAGTATTATTTATGTTGTATTGTGTTGAATGTGTTTTAAGTGTGTTTTTAATTATTTTTATCACCAGACGATGGACGAATAATATGTCCGAAACACATTTCGTGATACTTATGTAAATAGAAGGATTACTTCAAAAAGGATTGCTGGCGGTGAGTTAAACCACAAAAACCAAATTGTACTATTCACCTATTTAACGACATTAGTATCCAGCAATCTAGTTAAGTCTTAGAGAAATCTACTGTCTTATCTAAAATCTAAAAAGAAATAAAGATTTTTACCTGTTTCCTACAATTAATTCTCTCGGCCATCACAAAAGAATCTAACAAATTTAAGGAACGGAAAACAGAATCACTTACGTCATTTCTACTTTAAAAAAAAAAACCTTAGCTCTGTGATGTGGTTTGTTGCTTGCGCTGCACTCGGAACAGTTTTTTTTCGGGAACAGATGTAAGGGATGACACTGTTATGAGATGTGGAGCGTTGCAAAAACAATGGGAGGGGGGAGGGGTTGGGCATTGACCTCGGAAGGAGCATCGCAAGCGTGTTGTTAGTCACGTAGGCAAAACAATCAAGTAGGAGAGCGGGGTGGAAAGGGCATGGGCGTTTTGACCGCATGCCAATGATACAACGTCGTTTTTCGGGAATTCCTGACCGAACTGTTTGGCTTCCGATCAGTTTTTTACATTTAAAAACTTCGAATTATACAAAATATAATTTGAATTATCCACTATTGTTTAGCATTGATTGCATATAAAAAGAGAAAAATTCGAATTAAAGAAGTTTTCGAATTACAGAAGTTCGAATTAGCCACGTTCTACTGTAATACAACTTTTCAAGACCCACGTGATAAAGTCAAATGTTACGATACTATGACTGATGATAGTAAATTGCCACTTGTAAGCAAAATTTATAACAGCTATTTGCAATAGCATTTATAAATCAATTTGAGGTTTACAGTAAATGTTTATTATTTTTTATAGCACGTATATTTTTAACAAATCTATTAATTGAAAAATACATCTGGTTATATTTAACTATGAGCACAAAATTCAATTCACTTTAATTGAATTCAATGTATTTATAATCAACTCTAATTCTAATTACTGTTGGGGAATCTTGATCTGGCTAATAATATAATTATATTTAACTAGTACCTTCTGTGGTCAAAATTTGACCAATTGTGTTTATAGAAATGAAATTCAACTTGTTTTTCACATAATTAATTTGGATTTATTTGCTTGCAAATTCTTAATCATTACCTTGACGCTACGAGAGAAAGGGCAAAAAGGAAGCTTGATGGAATTAATGAAAAATATTTAGTAAACATATGAAATTCCTTAAGAAGTAAACAATTCAACTATTAAACTGTAACAAAGCCAATTTGGTATATAATATTAGGCTTATAATATGAGAAGGATATAATACAAAAGGAAGTGCTTGTAGAATAGTATAGTAGGTACTACTGAATAATAAAAATGGATCAGCTGATAGATATGTAAAAGAAGAAAAAATAGTTAGAAAAAAAAGAAGGAAGGGTTTTGTTAAAAAAAAATTATAATAAAGAAAGGCGGGCAAGAAAAGAAAATATAACTTGGTATAGCTACTGTAAATTGTATTTTATAGAAAAGAAATTAATAGTCATAATAATGACATTACAATGAATTTTATTGAAGGAAGAATGAGTATATAATTGAAGACTAATATGGCTGGTTACATAATTTGAACTAAGCCTAGAATAAGAAAAATTTAAGGTAGTAAAGTGTTATATTTTGTGAGTAATTTATAATCTAAATTTAAATAAAATAAACTTATTTTGATAGAAGGAATTCAAATATTAACATATTAGATTTAGTATATGTGACAAAATTAAATTATAGCATTTTGTGTGGAAAAATCATGTATTTATGAAAAATATAAACCCATGACCTACAAAAATACATTTTTCTATTCATTGCCATAGCAACCAACTGCATAAAATAACAGATAAAACAGCTGTTTCGGATAACCAGTTTAGCAACACAATTTTAGGTTTGGTCTGGTTTATTTTATTTTATCTGGCTTAATGGCATCGTACACACATGATTTTTTAGTGCACATCTATGGCACAGTACCTTGAGAATGATATAAATTTCATTCATCTCCTTTTATAATAAATACTAAATATATATACATATATTTTTGATAATCACGTATTAATATGATTCTAACAAAACTAAAAAAATATACATATATTTTTGATAATCACGTATTAATATGATTCTATCTAACAAATAAACAGTCTTACATTCTAAATTTTATAAAACTCCAAATAAATATTGAATTAATTTTGTTTTATAATGTTTTATTAAATGTTTGTTCAAATGTCACAGTTTTAGTTCAAAGACTATTTAAATAGTTTCTTTCAAAGATGAATTATGTAATGGTAGCATACTACCTTACTTGTAAGCTTGGTTTTAACTTATTGTTTATAAGCATTCAAACAGTCATTAATCTTATATCTTGCTTATGCTGAATTATACTTTTCTTAGTCTATTTACCGGATTTAATTGGTTTAAATGTATTTCAACATCCTATATTAAATAAAAGTTTAAAATATCAGCCTCAGATTACTAAAGTATAATCACTGGCCCTCCAAACATAACCTGACTCTCTGCACCCAACATGTATTGAAGGTAAAAACAGTATAATTGTATGAACGGTTACAGTATATATAGCTGAACATCATGTTAACACTTGATTACAAGATGTAGGCTAGAACCCATTCAATTTTAATATCCCTTTGGCCTTACAGTATAAGCATATAAACAGCAAACACCAAGATTACAAAGGGCCTTCCAGTTGGGTTGAGTCTGCTGAAAGAGGTGCTTGGAGGGGCGTATCATCTGCCTGTTATCATCATTGGCAATATTTCAAACAATTAAATTAGGCGAAAACACATGTACATATTTAACAAGAACTAGAAATAGTTATAAAAAACACTACAAATTGTTAGTTCTGTCTTTGCATAGGATTTGATCGAACAGTGCTTGACAGGTCAAGTTAGATTAATTAATAAATAATAAAAATTTGACTAAGATAACAATATTAATTTAGTCTTGGTTATATTACGAGGTGTGCTCAAAAATACGGTGAATGAATTTTTATAGCAGTAACTGCATCAACCAGCAGATTAGATGGATTAGATCAACTGCTACATCCATTTGATCTAATATGTCCGATAGCCTGATCTATTAAGACAGGTAGTGTCAAGTTTGAACACGTTCTGACTTTAAGTCAGCTTCCAGAGCTAGAGTGAGGCCGTGTTTACCGTGTCTGTCGTTCATCATGGATTTCGAACAACACATTAAGTGTTGTTTCAAGTAGCAAAAACGCTCATGAAATGTTCAAATCATTGTATGGCGATAATATGGCAACTCTGAAGACTGTTTACAAATGGTATGAGTGATTTAAAAGCGGAAATGAGTCAGTCGAAGACGAAGAACGTCGTTCAACCTCAAAAACAGTTGAAAACATGCAAAAAGTGGCCAAACTTGTTCGTTCAAACAGGCGAATGACTATTCGAGATCTTACCGAAGAACTTATCACTTCGTACAGGTCCATTTAAATCACTTTAACCGATAACTTGCAAATGAAATGAGTGAGTGCAAATTTGCTCCTAGACTTTTGACTGCCGAACAGGATGAAAATCGTGTCTCAATTTACACAGAATTGAAGGATTATTATTATATACTTGGTCTTTGAAGACCGACCGCATCACTATTATCTGCACGTTGAGTACAGTGACGCGGTCGATCTCCAAAGACCAAGTACATAATAATAATGTTTGTGACCGTGGAAGTCTCTGTTTCAAAATTAAAGGATTGTATTATTCATGTGACTTCTTGATGAAAGTTGGGTCAATGGCTATGACACTGAGATGAAAATTCAGAGTTTATAATTGAAAACCAGTAACTCCCCTATCCCTAAAAAGGTACATCAGTCAAATTTAAATATCAAGTTCATGCTCATTGATTTTTTTTTTTTTAATAGTGAGGGCATAGTGCGATCAGAGTAAGGGGAACAACTGTAAACCCCGAATTCTACAAGGGGTACTGGAACGTTGGCAGAACGATGTGCGAAGAAAGAGACCAGAAAAATGGGCCAATGGCTTCTTTCTATCACGACAATGCGCCGTGCCACATGTCGCTTTTGATTCACGAGTTTTTGGCCGGAAAAGGTATTTATGCCTGTCCACATCCACCTTACCAGATTTAGCACCGTGAGACTTCTGGCTGATGACACATTAAAAGCGACTTTAGATATTCAAAATGGATTTGACCATAGTTTTCTTCATCAAATTTTACATTAAAATCATGTATCACACGACTACCTTCCCATTTAAAAAAATAAAGTTAATTGCAAGATGGCGGACAAAAAAAATTCAAACTCACCAAAAAGTGGTTCTTTTATGGCTGTGCACTTAATAACTGCATTTCTCAGTTCTTTTTAATAATTGCATTTATTTCTATCTCAAAAGACTAGTACATTTTGAGATATTAAGCTGTTTCCAAACACTCTGTATATATTATTTAAGTTAAATTATATTATGTTTCATTTTTACAAATTAATGATTTCCAGGAAAAACATTTGTCCAAGAAAAGTTCTTTATGTTTAACACTGACATGTGTTAAATAGCAAGTATTGAATAATTGTTAAGAAAAACTTTTATACTTGCCAAATTACTTTTCCTACATGATACTGTATTCACTTGTATCGAACTTTATATAATACCAAGTTGGCACTTACTTCATAGTAGCCTGGCTCCTGACGTCGCTTTGGCACTCGTATAAATGCATCGCACAATAACGACCCGTCGTCCTTCTTGTGGTTTCTGATTATGTCATACAGTTGTTGTACTAATTCCATCTGAAAGTAAAGAAAAAAATCAGTTGAATCAAAATAAAGATTTTTACAGTGTCTAGTCTATAAGACAGTTCTATATATATTAACTACTACCTAGATCTTTTTTTAAAATAATTTATTTTACAAAAAATGTGTTAAAAATTCAAGCTTTTTGACTATTAGCAACATAGCATCCTAGCAAGATGCTGTTGGGAGCACAGCAAATGTCATAACCGTTTTCTTTCAAATTGTTTACATAATGGAATTCAATTCATGTGTGCATTACATTATGAGGAGAAATGCAACGTTAAATTTGGAAAACATTTAGGAATGGTTTCAATTTTTAAAGCAAGCTTCTTATATGGAGAGCTACTTAAATGGTCGTTAATCAATTGAAGATACCACCCAACCAGGAAGGCCTTTGACCTCAACTGATGACACATTTAAATCAAGAATCTGGTGAGCGCCAACCATCATTTAAGAATTTACAGAAAAGATTGAAATCACACTTTGGGTAACAGCATGAGATTTTAACAGAAAAATTGAACTTTCATCTCGGGTTGCGGCAAAGTTTGTTCCTAGTTTGAGGAACATCATATGAATGCCTATCAGTAACTATTTTTACAAGCGGATGTTGACAAAATATGCATGCAAAGTATCATCACAAGAGACAAGAATCTTCAGCTACAACATTAATACAAAAGTCCACTTTCTAACAGTTGGTTGGCAGGACGTTAGTCTCCTTTGTCCAGGTGATGCTCACAATTTAATTAGATTTAAATGGAGTTGTTCATTAGCAAATTTCCGGGGGAAAGATAAGCTATGCATGCAATGACCCTTATGGTGAAACAAAGATCGGAAGTAGTAAATGAGCACCGATCATGGTGCCCAGAACACGTTTTGGGATGTCATTAAAACTTGTATATTATATATGTGATCACATTCTAACGGCAGCTTTTTTAATATGATTTGGTACACACGTTGATGTCCAAGTCGCTCAGACGAGTTCATTAATAAAAAAAATCCACAACCGGAAGCATACTTTTTGATCAGAAGTAACTATTTTCTTAGATTTTTCGTACTACAATTAAACTTTTTTAGGGATTATCTAAATACAGTAAATTTAGGATATTATTCTGCAATTTTTTTTTACACGACCTCATAGCTCGCTTAGTTCCCCCAAAATCGATCAAAATGTTCGCCGAATTTTTCTTCTGCAAGTAGAACAAAGCAGCGCATGAGTCGAAGCTGGAGACTTGGGTGCAAACAAATTCTACTAGGCCTAATACATTTTGTACACAGAGGCAGCTATTCAGCCTTTGTGAATAGACCAATTTCAAAATTGTAGGTTGAAACCCCAAAACATATAAATTTAATTTTGGAAATTCACTAAACTTATGTCTGCAGTTCAGCTGTGTCATCGAATTATTTAAAATTTTTGTCTGAACAATCAACCACCAATCTTTACCATCTACCTTCGGTTATATTACAGTAATTTCAAGAAAACTCATGCTGATTGTGTGGTAATATATTAAAGATAATACCTACTCATTGTCTACAAACCAAACCATAAACATTTGATTTCTTAATATTTTGAGGATCATACTGGCTTCTAACAAGTATTACACATTTAAATATATAGGGCCCAGACATCATAGATAAAAAGGAATAAAAATAAAATCTAAAAAAACAACACTAGTTTCTTACTGGATCAAACTTCTTCTTCTTCCGAGTTGGTTCAGCAGTTTGAGAGTCCGATTCCTCTTCGTCGACTTTGCTACTTGCTACAGAGGAAGTCCTCCGGCGTTTCAATGGAGGTCGCCCTACCCCTATAAAAAGACATTTAAACTGTTGTAATAATAATAAACTGGAAAAGTATAAGTCTGGTTTTGAACTAACAGCTATCCCAAAAGTTTTGGTAAATTGAAATTAATAAACAACACATTAAAACTTATATGCAAATATAGAAAACAAAAACGACAGGAATAAATTACATTACGGTGGGGACTAGGGAATGACGATAAAGGGTTTCAAACTTATTATTATTAAGTGTAGGTACACTGCAAAATATTTCTTCATAACTTTTTCACAAAAGTTTGGAAGGTTATAGTTTTCCTATAAACTATACCAGTAGGCCTACTCCTAATGCACTGTTTTTTTCCAATATGTTAGTTACAATATGAGGGAAGAGATCGATTTTGTAGCAACATTTTCAAAAATATTTTGAACATTAGGCTTGCCCATTCTACAAAATTCTAAAAAAAAAAAAATAGTTGTTTTAGGTACCAGTATCTTTCAATAATTATCATTAATATTTTATCGGCTAAATCCGCCTTATTTGCACGCCCAGTATTTAAATACTTGATCTTTCAGTCAAAATTGCTAAACACACTACAAAACAAAATCAACACATAGAAAGTTACGATATTGACACCCGTGGACGTCAATAATTAAATGTACAAAATACAAACCAGGAACACAGGGAAAGAGCATAGTATTACGTTTTACGCATAACGACGTAGTCAACAGCTGGCTAACCATTGTCCACCGAACAAATAGTATGAAGAAGAGATGAGATCTAAATCACAGAACAACTGTGTCTTTATCACAGTTAATTCATTTCACAGGTATCACTGTTACCTCAATGTTGCAGTAACCAGAGAATAGTTATGATCGGTTATTGATACAGAAACCGAGAACAACTCGATATCCGAGACCTGTTTCCGTTTCTTTTGATGCAGTACATGCAAGGGTTATTGAAATGTAATTAAAAGAAAACATAACCTGTTCGCAATTGAAACTCTAATTAAAATTTAGGCCTATGTTTATTTTTTTGTTTGTTTTCTTTTTTCTATTATCTTATATAAGTATAAATTAATAATTGAAAAAAATACCTAGTTGAAATTGTGTTGTTGGCTCCCGGAATATTCCATTGTATATTTCATGTTAGCCTAGCCTAGAAAATTCCAGATAGATCCATATGTTAAACATATGATATTAGTCTACCATTATTAATGTCTATTTTATGGTTATTCATTTTCGTTACTATGGTGATATGTAAACAAATAAAATAATGTTCTTGTTTGTAATAAAAAAAAAAAAGATTTAAATATAGTGTTGTGACTGTTTAGATTTGTAGCATTGTATGTGATTTGAGTTAAATAAAGTGTGTCAACAGTGATATCGTAGTTTTATTTAAACGAATCAGTGTTTCGACGTTACTTTCCATGTAGCTAGCTAACTTATTGGAAAATGAGGTAAAACTGTTAACGGTAAAGTCTGTGACCGAATTTAAAGTCTTAATAGGTACCTTTAATCCTAGAACTGGCATGGTTAAAGCTAAAATTGGCCAGCCCGTTTCAGCGTTTTGCAAGCATATTTTTAAAAATTCGCCAAAAATAGTAAATGAACCCCAATCCAAAAGTGTTCAGTATTTTTTTTGTAGAAGAAACTTCAAAGAATTCAAATATGCCACTAAAAATTAGTTTATTTTGAAATAGTAAAAGTTATTAGCTCAAGAAACAAAAAATGTTCAGTAACGAAAGGAAAAAGTTCAACTTTAGGCCTACATAACAAGTAGTAAACATTTTTTGTATTTTTTTCGTAAGCGTAAAAAAGTTTCGTAATTTAGTTCTAAATAGAACTGAATAAAAACATTTATCAATTTCAAATTTTTTATTTTGAAAAAACAGTTTTTATGTTCCAAGTACACGACTGGTAACAAACCTAGGCCTAGATTGTAACGTCATTTACTATATGCTTTGCCCAAAAATGAAATATTATTATAACAAAGTGTAGAGGATAAATCAAAGAAAAGAACGGTATACTTGTCTTTCCTTAGTTCACAAAAGTGTTTGAGTTATATTTATTTGAATAACAAAATGACATCAATTTAATGACATTTTGCCGTCGATAAAGGTCGGACAATAAGGGTGCGTTGAATAACGTGGGAACAAGACAGAGCGGACGGTCACACCAGACCGCTCTAATTATGTACTTTTCACTGATGTCTAGACAAATAAAAAACTGGTTATTTCTAGTTTACTTCCCACCGTTAGAAAGATCAAACTGTTCTCTACAAAATGGTGTAAAGAAATCTGTAAAAACATAAGGCAGTGCCTTCTTAATATCGATTGACAAATGGGCTGTTTCATTGGTTGAGAAATGTCCAATCGCAAGGGTTTACAGTAATTCTTGAATAAAATAGTAATTTTACAGTGACATCTGATTGGAAGACACCAACAGAAAGATAAAAAAATCATGACGAATCCAATGGTATCGATATAATTGCCAAAGAAATATTAGTGTAGACGGTCTTAAACGTTGAAGAAGTGGGAAATAACAGTAGCCTACAATTGTATGCAAATTTCTCGCACGGAAAGAGCTGTAGACCGATGTGCATATTTTAAAACGATGATTACGTATGTAAATATACGTTTTACGAAAAAGTTGTAGGCTAAATACAAAAATTAAAGTTTAATTCATTTCCTTTCCAATGGTGCCAGTTTTATTACGATTGGATGATTCTAAGTGGGTTAAATTATCGATTATGCAAATATATGCAAATTTTCGAAATTGTTTCGTTCTGCGCCTGAGAGAGGGTTATGCATGACCTTCTGCCAGTTCCAGGGTTAAAGTTCATAATTTTTTTAATTACCTCTAGTTGGTGGAGTACCACTTCCGGCTTTTGGTGAAGGTCTCATGGTTTATCTAAAACAAAACAAAAACAAGTTAATACTAGGGAGAAACCCTGCGAGCTCCGCACGCCAAATTCAACCTTCTATTACCGTACATATAATCATGTTGGTTATCTTTCCTTTATAATAAAGGTGTAGGATTTAATAACCCCAAAACTAAGATGGTAAATAATGTTAAATGTTCAAAACAAATTATTTTGAATTATCGACCTTCACATAAATTTCAAATTTACAATCTGGGTTTAAATGTACGATCGAATGTAACTCCACCTCTCTCCAGTATACTCTCCATCTTGTTCCATCAACTTTTTGTATTCTGTTCTATTCACTCCTTCTAAAAACTTCTCATAAAAAGCCCACTTCTGAATATAACATTCTTTACCACCACTGCACGCACATCTTTGTAAAAGTTTTGTGTTTTGTATACGCAGAACGATACGCCATGAAATAGACAATTCCCGTCTCCCACGATAGGAATTACTTCAAACTCGTTAAAACGAAGCGCAGCATCATTTATTATAACATTGATAATTCAATAATTAGGTAGCCTAACGAACTTTTGATTTGAAAGTTTTAAATATTGTACGTGTTGAAGATGGTTAAAAACATAGCATTAGCCTATTGGTTTCCCGGCATCAGTGAAGTGTACAAATACTATATTTATTAAGAAAAAAGTTCAGGTTTGTGTATTTATAGTAGTTTTGATTGACAAGTTAAAGTAAACAAATACCAAAATCATCAAAATTCGTCCATGGTTCTAGTGGAGGACGTCATGACTACAGGTTTTAATAGAATTACACTTTCTATTAGATAGGTTTTCACTTTTTTCTATCTATATAATGAAATTAGACACTTCACTGATCGCAAGAAAGCAATTATAAACATTCTAAAACAAATATAACATAACAAATTAACAAACCAAAAATCGCTTATGGGATATAATACACACAATCTACAGCCATTTTAATACGCGATAGGAACAGGGTTGCCAGATTGGTTGCAACTAGATTAGAATGAGTTTATCAATGCCTCCTATATTGCCTAAAATTAGAAAATAATAACTGTTTAAGTTAGAACCCCTCAGGTTCTTTTTTGTGCAGAAACGATCAGTTTAGGCAACTCAACTAAGTAAACATACTGTGACAAAATAGTATAGGTTAGTACCTTTAGGTTTTTTTTTATTCGAATTATATAATGTGATAATAACGACGAAATATTATAATAATACTGTTATCGGCAACATAGGGCCTACTGTGACTAAATAGTAGCCTATAGGTTAGAACCTTCAGGTTTTTTTTAATTCTAATTATATATAATGTAATATTTTTGTTGTTTTTATAATCAGTTTAACGTGTTCTTTCATAATATGAAGAAATTATAAAAAAAACCTCTGGTCACGCCATTCTCCATCTTTACCTCGGTCCATTAGAAGAAGCTGATTGAAGGTTTTGAACAAAAATCTTTTAATATTATAAAGATTTGAAAAACCTCACGCAAATTTACTATACGAACCTACGCCAATAGAAATAGATGCAAGAATACAAAAAATAGCCTCAAGTTCTTACTCAAGCATAGGGTAGTCTTTAGTCAACATTTAACAGTACGGTAGAATGTAAAAAAAAGTTGTTATCTGCAAAAATATCAGCCGAGGGTTGTATAGTAAATTTATGCCGAAAACCTGTATTTGAAAGTTTATGCAAGTAAAATTAGTAGGCTATGAATTCGTTTTTGTATAAAGTTTTTGTTAGTACATTGGTTGGTACCCCTGCCGCAATATTTATAGGCATATTGTAAATTTTTGTAGAGTTAGTCAATAGGTGTATCCTACTAACTTTACACCATATTCACAAAAATATTTTCAGAAATAAGTGTTAGAAATCTAAATAGCCCTTGACAAAACTAGCATAGGACACGCCCAGCATAACTTTTTATACTACATACAAAAAACTAGGCATAGGCTAGCCTAGGCCTATTATGCTAAATAATGTGCAGAACAAATCATTACATTAGCCTAAATAAATCTTTCGAAGATTATTCACAATTAGGCCTATTAAAAACATAAGAAAGTGGGCATTTACATTACGACCCTACGCCAACAGAAGGGCAAGCATTCAATAATAAAAAGTAGCCTGACAGTTCTGTTTTGTCACAGTATGTTTACCTGCATTCAACATTTACAGTAATAGTGGAATGTAAAAAAAAAGGTCTTTGTCTGCTGAGTAAATTTACTCCAACACAAATAACGATTTTGTAATACAGAAGCCGAATTTCTCACATCAGAGCCGGGTTCAAATACTATGCTTCATTCATAAGCCTGGCAACCATTAATGAAAAGATAAACTAACAACTACATTCTACATAACAAAGAATATTTTTTTTTAAACGCAAACCTTAGGTAGACGATGTAATCAATCTCGATTCCCAATATAAAATGTTAGGTTTAGGTTAATTCCACATTTTAAGTTTAGTTAAATTTGTATAACTACTATTCACATTCACTCTAATAACACCGAGCCGACAGGCGTCCAAACCCCAAGCCGACAACGAACACTGAACAACAGAATAACAGAAAACACTGAACAGGTCAACAGGAACTGAACCAATTATCTCTGAACTGAACTGAAAGAGAGAATGGAATGGACAAACGCAAAAGTAAACAAATCTATATTTACAGAACAAAAACGAAAAGTCGTCCAACTCACAGATACAAGCGTCAAAAACCAGTAACTCCTAAAATCTATACTGTATAATATACAGTATATATATATTATATTATTATTATTATATAATATTATTTATATATATATTATATAAAGCCTTTGATTATGGAGACCTTCACATACATACACATAAATGCAATAGCAACATAGCAACCAACTGCATACATTTTTTTAAATAACAGATAAAACAGCTGATTCGGATAACCAACTTAGAAATAAATTTATTTAGGTTAGGCTTTGTTTATTAATTTAATTTATTGTCTTAAAAGGCAATAACACATAAGTTTTGTTTTCTGCACATCTATAGGGCAGTACCTTTCAAATTATTTAAAAGCTTCATTACTCTCCTTTTATAAAAAATACTGAAAAAAGGTATTACAAATTTCCATGTTTACGAGTTAATATAATGACTAGTGGACCAGGCAATGCTTCGCTATTGCTTGATGTACCTAACCTAAAATTATATTCAGTTTTTTATCCAAAACAGTTGTTGATCAAAATCAGCTGTTGATCAAAATCAGCTGTTTTAAGCTTTTCATACGAACAGCTGTTTTTTGTGCCCCTGATAAAATCAAAAGAAATCTTTCTTCTTCTTCCTTAAGATTGACCTTCCATAAGATTAACATGGCAACTTTGAGGGCCACTGGGGCGAAGCCCTTAACATACATTGAGCTCATTTTAAGGGAAGCACAACTTCAGAGTGAGCTCTGTAAAATGACACCAAAAACATCAAAATCGGTTAAAAACTCTAGGAGGAGTTCTACTCACAAAATAACTCCTAGCAAATTAATTATGTAATATAGATTATTAAACAACAAAATTGTAACAGAAATATAAGAAATTAAAATTTTGTTTCGTGTTTAAAAAAATTCCAATTATTAATAATGTCCTAATAATTGCATTTGATAAGCTAAGAGTGCATATAAATTACGAATATTGGTAATTTGATAGATATAATCGGTCAATCGGAAAGGATAGTCTTAGCAACTTAAATCACAAAGAAAATAATTATGATACTATCAATTAATTAATTATTTTTATTTTTATTTATGTTTGTGAAATTAAATAGGAAAGGAAAACTGTTCTTACTGAACTCATGTTTAATACCTAATTTTAAATTTAATGTGTTCGAAATTCGAAATATTATTGTTATATCGGTTATTCATAACAGTATTGTCTTTGAATTTATAAATTACAAACGTTAAATTAAAACATAATTAGGACTTGTTAAAGTTAGTCCTACCAAAATACTTGCTACATTCAGTCTCTCCTCAGATACATATTTAGAATTAATTTATAGGCATGATAAAATGTTGTTTGGCGTTTGGAAGGAGAGATGTTATGCTTTAAAACCCTTTATAGGGCAGAGGGATAATAATTTCCCCATGTTTCCAAGGAAACAAGTATTTCTATCTTTATAAACCAATGGGATACTATTTTCACACTTTCTGTACTAATACCATTGTATTTGGATAACCTTATAGAACTCCGATCCAATGCATTATTTCAATCCACTGGAAATTCGACGATAGTGGCGCGATCTATGGGGGAAACGACGAAAGCGGCGTGTAGCACAAATGCCTTGAACAGGGGCGTAACAGCGGGGGGGGGGGGGGGCAAACCGGGCACGTGCCCTTGGCGCTACTCTGGAAAGGGCGAAGTTTTGATTTCGAATTTTTGAGATTTCTTTTAATAACACATGTTTTAGGAAAGACAAAGTTAAAATCAAACAGTAAATTTGTATTGTCAGTAATTAAATAGGGCAATTATTGTTTTTCTTTTATAAAACGCGATATCGAAAAATAGTTGTTTTCTAAGCTCTGATATAGCAATACTTGCGCAAGAGTAAATTATTTATGCTTTCTTAATAATTTCGGAAGTGATCGCGTGAGTTCGGATATTCTCGAATGTTCTCGCGCGCTTTAGTTGGTCTTGGTCGGTCCACACACACACAGCTAGTTGGCTGTAGCAAGTTGTTTTGTTTATGTTGTCACTAGGGGCTAGGGTAATTGTTTAATATTACCGAAAACATATCTGATATCTCAATATGGGTAGTCTTACATCTGACAAACAATTACCATTTGGTCTATGCTGATTACTAATCGATTACATTAAAACTTTAATTGATTCAAAATATTAACCCTACAACAGGCAATGTTAAGAAAAATGGACTTTTTGGAGTCAGTTTGCAAGCATTTTAAAGGAATAAACGTTTTATAGATAAGGCTATTTTATTGGTTGGAAAGCAACTAAATGCAAGCGTTTAGAAAACGCCCCTTTTCTTGGAAATGGCTACATCGATTTCTGATTGGATGACAGTTTTAGAAAGGGGACTGTGATAAACCAATGTATATCTAGGCGTTATATTTCACACTAGTTCTGACAACACGTCAACTATATTATTATATATCAAAAGGTTTAAATGTTATAAATTGTACGGTACTTTGTTATAAGTTGTACAAAGTACCGTACATTTGTAAATTTTAACAAGTGCATTAATAATGAAAGGAATTGATGTAATTGAATGTAAAAACAATTGAAGCTTAGTAAAAAACATTTTTGATTTAATTTGAGTAATTTTAACCCGTAATTTTTAGTTAATAAGACAGTTTTGTTCTTTAAGAGGGGTGCCACTCCAAATCTTGCCCTGGGCGCCAATTACCCCAGGAACGCCACTGGCCTTGAATGATTTCTCCCTAGCGCTACCCCGCGGCGCGATCATGCAATATTTTCCCGACAAACTTTTCTTTGCCACACTGCCGCCGTATGCATGCATGATCTATTTTATTATGCATGATCTATGCTAATACACAACATATTATAGGGCATCACTTTTTCTTCTTCTTCTGACTGCTGTATTTATTTCTCCTTGGCTAAAGCCTCGGCTACGATACGAGCGGTGAGCGGTGGGCGGCGGGCGGCAGTAGCAGGTGCAAGCGGCGCACGAAAATTATCTAACTGATGGAGTTTCCTTGTTAAACACGGTTGGGTGGCTACGATACAAGCGGCGGGTGTGCGTTGGCTAACGCTCGCCGCTCAGGATCAAATCAGTTAGATAATTTTTCTACTGCCGCCCGACGCTCATGGGTTTCTTTACTTTCAACAAACATATGACATTGGTTAAAAAGGCAAAATTAAGTATTTTTGATACGTATACGTTCATGGCATACTAACGACCACTTATATACAAAATTTCAAGAAAATCCGACGGTAAACAAAAAAGATGCTAATTTTTGTGAGTATACTTTCGGAATTTTGTATTCGGTTCAAGAGTTTATTTATTCTTTAAACACCATGAATTATGGATTAAACAACACCAATGGATTAAAACTTTCTGTTATGGGACTACTT
>JAGFPH010000350.1:439895-500846 GCA_018207615.1 Philaenus spumarius
TACTTGCCATTGTTATTTTCACAGGAAGCATATATTTTAAAATTACTACCTCCCCGGGTTATACCTGAATTTATGTTAGTCCAAATTTCAAGAAAATCCGACGGTAAACAAAAAAGATTCTAAATTGTGCGGTTATAATTTTGGAATTTGGCATTCTGTTATTTATTTTTTAAACCTCATAAAGGATTTAAACTTTCTGTTGTGGGACTGTTTAACATTGTTATTTTCACAGGAAGTATATATTTTTAAAATACTCTCTATCAGGGTTACACCTGAATTTCTGGACCAAAGTAAATATCACTTAAGTCTACGGTTAAAGATATAGTAGTCCTATATTGTGATTTTCCTATGGTCTCTCACTAAGTATTTCCGTCAGCACTAGTTTCTCGAGTGACGTCATCTCGTTGACTGTGGGAATGTTGCCGCATGTATCGTAGCCACGTCCGCCGCTCAGGAAATTTGCTAGTAACGCTCGCCGCCCACCACCCGCCGCTCACCGCTCGTATCGTATCCGAGGCTTAAATCACCTGATAAATGCAAAAGTGGGAAGATATCAGAGATAATAATACCAAGAGGAAGATATTATCCCACTGCAAACCACACGCATAGTTGTTTACCATTGTTCTGTAGCTGCAAGTTCAACAACAAATTGCAAATAGAAGATGTATCCGTTTATAACTTTTGAAGTAAATATTAAAAAGTACAACTAAAGTAGATTATTGTTACACTTTGATTTTAAAAATAAAGGAAACGCTGCAGTTATAAATATTAAAAACAGTGTCTTTAGGTTAGGTTCCATCATTACTTTTGGGATTTTTTTGCAGTTGGAAAATAGTTACTTATATCTAACAACTATATACCATTATGCTCAGAATTTATTGGGCTACATGTACACATTTTTTGTTGGATGATATATATTTTGGTTGGCGTAATATTTATACAAATCCTCTAACTGGTTTAGTTAGAACCACCTTTGTTGTTGTTTTGATAAGGTTGGGGGATAAAACAATGTGTAGGGCCTACATGCAATACGTTGAAAAACAAACTACAGTATGTCAATAACGCTAATTGATATGATGTCAACTATTTATGTAAATCTTTATATTTATATATAACATAGATTTCCTTGTAATATTTCCCACTGGTACGTGTGTGTGCTATATGCCGTTATAGGGCAGAGGGATAATAATTTCCCACCCTAAAACACAATAAGTAACAGGTAGAAACAATTTTTTATTTTTTTTGTGTTTCTAAATTCCATTTAAGTAAATAAAGCATAAATCTTTATATATAACATAGATTTCCTTGTAATAAATGCTGCAATACATTTTTAACTATCGTGCTTTTAGTGAGGGAGTTTTGTACCTACCAAATGCATATGGTTTAATGAAGTAAAGAAAATTTGATATAACTACTGTAAGTAGTGTGTTTCATATAACCATTGTATTTGGATAACCTATTATTTTATTATTCATTATCTATGAATCTGTGATATAACTAAAGTATCCTTGATTATACACTGTCACATGAAAAGTAAACCTGGACAACTTATAGAAATACTCGCTAAGCTCTGTTGATTTATTTGTAATTTTTGAATTTACAACATGTAGATCTGTTCATGTTCATGTTGTCTAAGTTGTCTTGTCTATTCTATTTTGTTAGTGGTTAAGGCGAAATGATGGTTTGAAGGTTATGATTATTTAAGGGTATAATTAATTGAAAGCGCAAACTAGGTTTCATGAGTAGTTTCTGTTTAAAAAGCATAAATTTTTAGTTAATTAACATGGACAAATTAATACAGAAAATTAGTTCTTCTAAAGGAGTTCAAAGGTTTTTAAAGTATGGAGCCCCATTTCTTTTATTAATGGTTGGTGGTTCATTTGGATTAAGAGAATTTGCTAGTCTGAGGTGAGAATGGAATATTTATTTAACATTTATTTGAAGATAAAACCAAATTAATTACATAATCATTTTTAAAATAACATAAAGAACTAGGGTAAAATTTACAACACACCTCCTCGCCATATTCCATAGAGGCAACTTAATGACCTATGAGCAAGGAAATGGGCGTAAATTTACTATACACGATCCTCGGCTGATATTTTCGCAGGCGACTAGGCTACCTTGTTTTACATTCTACTGTTAAATGTTGAATGCAGGTAAACATACTGT
Source organism: Philaenus spumarius (assembly GCA_018207615.1). Lineage (NCBI taxonomy): Eukaryota > Metazoa > Arthropoda > Insecta > Hemiptera > Aphrophoridae > Philaenus > Philaenus spumarius. Next base: position 442,068 of record JAGFPH010000350.1, read on the forward strand.
GACTAAAGACTAAGCCTAAAAGTCAGAATTTCAGGTTTTTGTTTTGGATCGAAGTTCCTTAACGCGGGTGCGGTAGGAGTTAACAAGTAAATAGAAAATGTAATGCGTAATGATTGGTTTCTATGGCAATGACAAATATAAAATACAAGTAACTAAAAAGCGTTATAAAATTGGTTGCTATGGCAATGAATGTAAATACATTCAAGAAACGTGTTTTGATTCATCAATTTAAATTAAGAGACGATTATTCCGTCCGGCGTAGTTCAGATATTATCATCAAGCGCTGAAGTAGGCCTACATTCAATAAACATAAAATGTTCGTTCATCAGTCTAGGCCATAGGCCTAACGTAAAATTATTGTATGTATATTTCATTTATTTTATCTTCCTTAACGGCAACATACATACAATAATTTGAGGTTAGGCCTTGACTGATGCACAAACATTTCATGTTTATTGAATTTATTTACAATGAATGGACATTTAACTCTGTTTACCATCTTAGCTTTGATGTTATAATTAATTCTACACCTTTATTATAATAACATTAAACGTATAAAAACAGTAAATATTTGTATAAAAAACAATCTAATAATAAATAGCAATTGAAAGATTAAAATTATGTGTGTATGTTGCCGTTAAGGCTAGTAAAAGAATTGAGAAAAGGAATTGAAAGGAAAGGATGAACTTCGTTTCTGACGAGGGTCCCACGACCGCACATATTTAGGCCTACTTTTTGTTATTTATTATTTTTTATAGTGCTTATAGTCCTTTTACTAGACCCTTGCGTTGTGTGCGGTCGTTTCTTTCGCGCGCGAGTGTTCATTATTGTTATTTTTTTCTTATAAATAATCATTTGTAAAATGTTTTTTTGTAATTTTATTTTATATGTAAATAAGTTCTTTAATTCTTTAAATTTTAAATTATACCATAAAATATAATTAATAACGTATTTATTTTGTCCTAGCACCTGACTAATACAGTGCGGTCTAAAACACCTGCGCGAGTTCTCGAGGGTTAAAAAAAATAATGGCCTCCGTATAATACAAGTACCAAATTAAATTTAACAAATTGTAAAAATAAACAGACTTCAAAATAAACTAAGCTCACAGTTTCTAACACCTGTTGATAAAATGTGATGCAATAATTGTATTATGATTAGGAATACACTTGATGTTAGCTTGTTTCTAATTTTTGTAAAGCTATAAGCCTACACTTATTGTGTATATAAACATATAAGCCTACTATACAAATTGCACTAAAATAAACATATCCTAAACCTAAAATAAAATTTGTATACTTGCTTTCATAAATACTAATAGAATGATCCAATGATATTACTACTCATGATATAACGGCTATTAGTTTCCAATCTGTAAAGCTGTAGACCTACACTTATTGTGTATTGTAGGTAAACATATAGGCCTACTATACAAATTGCACTAAAATAAAAAATCTTAAACTTAAAATAAAATTTATATACTTGCTTTCATAAATACTAATCGAATGATCCAATGATATTACTACTCATGATATAACAGCTATTAGTTTCCAATCTATTAAGCTGCACACATATCGTACCATAAGTTTATATAAATTGCATCAAAAATATATCGTCTAACAAAGTTATTAAAATTACTAAAACATATCATAATATAACAGTGTAGGCCTATATCACAAATCAATCAGAAAAAATATGTTTAGGTTGGCAGCACTAGGCCTATTCTCTTTCCTAAATAAAGGTCTGCAAAGATATCAGCAGGGAGTCGTGTTTTAAACTTGCACCAAGAACTCTGAAGAAGAATTTGAAAACTCCTATCTTGGTTATCAAAATTTTATTTTCAGCAAGACGTAGCTTTTTAAAATAATGATTGCTAAAAAATATTGGCGGTTATACTGGGAATAACATTGCATGCATGTTATGATTCAAAAGTGTGGCTATATATGGATTGCTTCATCTAGGCCCAATTTATTTTTATTTTCCTCAGGTGATCTACCTTAGTTTGTGTGATTTTTGAACTTGTGATTACACATATTACATCTATGGCTAAGCTTACCCTTTGCTGTGTATTTTAATGGGTTATACCATGGGTGGTACCAAAAACAGGGAAGGACTATTACTTTAAAGAAATCAAAATCTAACTTTAGGTCTAATTTGAGTGCCTAAGAACACAACTTATTGTTTTCAACCTAAATTTCATAATCACATACATATATTGTACTTAATTGGAAAACTAGTATTTTTGTTGATTATTTATATGTAACTTAGCCTATTTACTAATTTTTAAAAACGAAAATTGAACCTTTAACGTACTACAGTACCTATCGTAAAAACCAGTGACATTAGATAATATACTTTGTAAGAAAACTGTAGTGGATTCAAAAATGGGATTTTTATGTAAAAGCGATGAAAAAAATAATTTTTTTTTCATGCTAAAGGATTAAGACTTAGTTTGGGTTGCTCACCTCCTTTTACTGGTCATCCCCATGCATAATTTAGCCTTACTATAGATATTGGATTCTTGGTATTGATGTTATTAATATTTCAAGACAAAGAAAAAATATATTTTTGAGAGGCTAACTAACATAACAAGGAACTAATTTTATTTTTCATATATTTGGTATTTTAATTATTATTTTTAGTTCACACAACTGTCTTGGGTCGGCTAACCGTACAGAACCTCTAGTACTTGAGCAACTCTCAATTTATTAGCGAACATCCATAGGAAAGATGAGCTATTGCAGTGACCCTTATGACCTAAGGTTGGAGTAGTAAATGAGCACCGATCATGGTTCCCTGAATACGTTTTCGGGAGTCATTAAAAATGTTATATAGGTATATGTGTTCGCACTGTAACGGCCATATTTTATGTCCGATTTGGTACACAGGATGGTTTTCTAAGTCGCTCGGGAAGTTTGTTAGCCTAAAAAATCCAACAACCAGAAGCTCGTTATTGACCAGAAGTAAAAAAATTTTGAGATTTTTGTACAAAATGAAACTTTTTGGGGTTTTATCTAAATAAATATAGGAGATTCTACTGCTCATTTTGTTTTTTTTACACGATCTTATAGCCCATCAAGTTTCCCCAAAATTTATAAAAATGTAAAATACCATACAAAGTGAGTATTTTTTACATTTAATAATTTAAAATTTATCGAGTGAAGCAGTAATCCGAGGCTGCAAGGTTGAGATGCAAACTCACAAAGCGAGCGGAAGTAAGCTACACGTGACCCGGGGCTAGAGGCTGAGGAGCAAACAAATTCTACTAATATATTTTTTACATGCAGACCTTCGTGAGTAGACCAACTTCTCAAACCCGAAAACATATAATAAACTTAGTTTTTTAAATTCGTTTAACTCAAATCAGTGGTTCAGCTGCGTGATCGAATTATTTTAAACTTTTACTTTTATTATTGACTGACCAAGTGATTTAGTTCTGATTGTTTTTCAATAAATTAATTATATAGGCTGATTTTGTTCTTTCTCTTTAAGGTATGAATATAGTAAAAGGACTTTTTTAAAGCCTGAAGATCTATTAAAAGAGGGTATAGAGATGAAAAAACCTGGTGAAGTGACATTGGAAACAGAATATGAAAAAATTAAAAATGTAAGTTTTATGTAAAGGCAAGTTAGTTTAAGGCAAATAATAGGAATGTTATTTATTTTTTATTGTGGTTGACAGTAAAATTGCATGCAAGTTATGATCTCAAAAAATGTATTAAAACAACGAATGAATATTTACAGTAAAATAAAGAAATTAGGCCTATAACAAATAAATGGCGTACATTTACTTTACGACCTCAACTGATATATATGTTTGCGACAACGACCTTTATTTTTAGAAAATAGAGTCGTGTTGCCAACCTAAGCACATTCTACTATTGAATGTTGAATGCAGGTGACTAAAGACTATAATAAGTTAGGGCTATTTATTTTTTTTGTGCTTGCATTTCTGTTGCAGTACAAAACATTTAATAGTTGTTTCTATATATGTTTACAAAGTAGAAACATACTGTAATTAGAAGCTGTAAGTTAGAACTTCACTGTTTTTTTTTTATTTTCATCGATTCAACAAATACATTTGGTATCTTGTTATACACATTGTAACAAGATCTTGGATTGATTCAATGTATCGAATCGTGAACATCAATGTATATCGAATATCCGTAGTTTAATAATACAGTAGAGCGTTGATAATCCGAACGTCAATAATCCGAAACGTCAAAAATCCAAACGCGTTCTGAGGCAGCCCCTGCAAAAATTTTGTTTTTGATTCGCAAATTCCAATTATTGTGTCGTTAAAAATTTTTCCAAAAATCTTCATCGCGGATTGACATTATTATCTCTTTTTAAACACTTCTTAATACCTGTTCTCACACGCCCTCACAACAGACTGGCTGTCAGTATTTTCACTGTCGCACTAATAAGCTGCTTTAACGCTAGCGGTATACATACAGAAAGTTCATTCATTTCTCTTTGTGTAATCAGATTAGCATGTTTGTGGTACCAAGTCACTATTATAATTAATAATAATAATATTACCTTGTTAGGTCCGTCACGTGACTTCTTGTCGTGTATTTATTACGACATGTTTCGGAGCCGAAACTCCATTTTCAAGTTCTAATCCCTCCAAAGAGATCGTCGCACATTAAAATAAATAAAACATATACATACATACACACGTACACATCACACCAACACATAAACACAATATCGCGCTTGTCATAACATTAGGTGTGCAACCTATCATTGTCGGTTCTATTGTGTTTATGTGTTGGTGTGATGTGTACGTGTGTATGTATGTATATGTTTTATTTATTTTAATGTGCGACGATCTCTTCGGAGTGATTAGAACTTGAAAATGGAGTTTCGGCTCCGAAACATGTCATAATAAATACACGTCAAGAAGTCACGTGACGGACCTAACAAGCTAATAAATATAATTATTATTAATTGTGTAATCATTATAACAGTGTGTCGTACATACATTAGTGTACTATAAAGTATTTTTTTTATTTTTCGTTTGTGTTAACTATAATGTACAAGCGAACTTTTAATTATGTACTGTACTGTAATTGAGAGTTACAAGTGTAATCAAGTTGGGTGTATTGTGATGGAGGTTCTTCCAAATCATAATATGTAAGTAGTCTTACATACTGTATTGTAATTACATTACTGCTCGTACTGTTTAACCACTTTAATCGATTAAAGGGCATATATTTTAACTTAAATGGCATTTTATTGGTTGTTTTCAAAAGTCCGAAAAAATTGATAATCCGAACCCCCCTCGGTCCCAATTAGTTTAGATTTTCGACGCTCTACTGTAGTATAAAGTAAACATTAAGTATTTATGTAGGCCTATTACAGATTATAAAGTAAAAATTGTGTGTGTTCCGTTTTGTTATATATATATATATATGTAGTTTATTAAGTGATGTTACGTTGTAGGAAGAGCAGAGTCCAGCAATCGTTCGTTTGCGCAATCAGTAAAAATGTATGTCTAATATTTTTCCAAGTTTTAAATAAGTTGTGAATTGAGTTTAAAGTGTTTTATTTTTCTGTTTATAATTAATTGCATTAAATTTTGTTGAACATATTTTCTGATTTATTTATTTCAGATGTTTAAAAATACAATTGCGTATTAGAGCAATTTCTTATGTATACGTTGGCACCTCTGCAACAATATAGTGTAGGGTCGTCATGGAAATTTGTTGTTTCTTGAATTTTTTTGTAAAGTTATCGGTTTTCAAGATATTTTACATTAAAATTTTAAAAACACTCGCCATTTTGAAAATATATGAAAAACATTTTGGTTTTTTGTACATGGGTAAAAGATGTCATATGTAGGCTATCCAAAATTTGCGTTCAATATATTTTCTACATCCAAAGATATTAATAAACTAGGTTACGTACCTTGCGTACCGTCAACAGTTCAGTCCTTTAATTGGCGACGACCGGTTTCGGAAGCTTACGCTTCCATTGTCAAGTCATAAGAAATAAAACACAAACAACAAAAACACACCTAGCACTAAATAAAATAACACATGTCTAACGTCAATAAATAAAAACATAAAACACACGACACATTTCACGCATACTGGCCAGCTACAGTATTCGTACGAAACTAACCTCCACGTGATTGCTACCTCTACCCTACCCCCACTTGCTCGCTGTTTATCTTATTCCCTGGGCTCGGTGTATTTATGCGGTTAATGGCGTTGAACAGCACGTTAGAACTATATTTTAATTTCTCGTTGAGGGTGTTGTCGGCATCGTATTTAAATGCATTGTATATGTGCATTTCCTCCAAACTTGACATAAAAGGAGACTTCCGGCATTTGTGTAGAATATCCATGTTGGTATTGATATCTGCAACGTTGTGGCAATTTTGTACGAGGTGCTCGGCAAACTTAGATTTTTGTGTTAATTGCGATTTTCTAAGGACATGTTCGCGAAATCTAGTTTTAAATGCCCGACCCGTTTGTCCGATGTAGAATTTAGGGCAGTCCGAACACCTGATTTTATAGATTCCTGTTTGTTGGAAATCGTCCTTTTTGCCATTCGTTCTGCGTCCCACTAATCTTTCTAATCTGTTGGAGGTCCTGCAGGATAATGTGACGTTCTGTTTCCTCAACTCATTTTTAATAGTGTAATGTAATTTATCTCCATACTCGACACATACGTATTTTTGTTTAGGATTGGGCGCTGTGATCTGCCTACATTTATTAGTATGTTTGCGGATGATACTATCAATTACTGTGCTGTTATAACCATTTGCTACAGCTATGTGTTTAATCACAGATAGCTCAGAATTGTAGCCATCCCGATCGATGGGCACTGTCAGGATTGCCACAACGTTGCAGATATCAATACCAACATGGATATTCTACACAAATGCCGGAAGTCTCCTTTTATGTCAAGTTTGGAGGAAATGCACATATACAATGCATTTAAATACGACGCCGACAACACCCTCAACGAGAAATTAAAATATAGTTCTAACGTGCTGTTCAACGCCATTAACCGCATAAATACACCGAGCCCAGGGAATAAGATAAACAGCGAGCAAGTGGGGGTAGGGTAGAGGTAGCAATCACGTGGAGGTTAGTTTCGTACGAATACTGTAGCTGGCCAGTATGCGTGAAATGTGTCGTGTGTTTTATGTTTTTATTTATTGACGTTAGACATGTGTTATTTTATTTAGTGTTAGGTGTGTTTTTGTTGTTTGTGTTTTATTTCTTATGACTTGACAATGGAAGCGTAAGCTTCCGAAACCGGTCGTCGCCAATTAAAGGACAGAACTGTTGACGGTACGCAAGGTACGTAACCTAGTTTATTACTAATTACAATTCAGGAGGCAAACAATCATGTATAAACAAAGATATTAGGCCTAAGTATTTTGTAAAAAAACAAAGTGGTGAATAACTGGAAAACAAAGCTTTTCCGTATCTATGTTTGTATGAACTTTTTTCTTTATTTTCACTAGTAGAACAGGTTTTGAAAGTTTCTCCATTTCTTCCTGTATATAAATAAATTTCAAACGATATGACTCATGACAGTAGTAAGTTTTTTGGGTACTAACCTTTATGGGCTTAGTAAAATATTTTTTGAGTTCTGATTATTTTAACATATGCAGATTAGCATGCTTTATTACTACCAAATGTAATTGAAATACATTCATCCGTTCTCAAGAAAGTTACTGCACGACAAACAAGTATCCTGTAAGAGTTCCAGTTATTCCTTTCAAGTTAGACAGGGCTGGATTTACCACTAAGCCTGGGCCTAGGGGCACACAAAGCCAGGAGGAGCAAGCTAAAAAAATATTATTTTGATTAAATAACAAAGAAAATGCTTATGACGAGTTAAGAAAAGTCTTCATTTAATTTTCTTTTATACATTTTATTGGTGTACATAATTATTATTCATTGAAGTTGCGTGTAGTTTTGCAAAGAGTTACAGCGGTGTAGACTTTGTGACTCAGGTCGATCGACTTCCGCAGCTCGGTCGAGTCATACGCTTGGCTATCAGTGTGTCTCTATTGGCAGTGGCTAGGTCGAGCCGAAGAGCAAGCACAATGTTAATGTTTACAGCAGTCATCCCAAACCCATCACGACAAATAATCAGTCACCTTAAATCAGCCAGTGCTTTGTTCAAATGCAGATTTGTTCCTTTCTCGTTTATCATGCATCTTTTTTTATGGTGTAACATGACTTCGTAAAAATGTATCATGAAATTTTTAAATTGTATTGTCTGTGTCTACAATGCGCTATAAACCAAAACCTAGTGGTGCAGATTTAAAAAAAGTGACATAAAAGAAATGAAAAAGTCACAAAGCAGATTCGTAAAATAGCGTCCTTTTTTTAACGCACTGCTGAAGAATGTGGAATTGCAAATGACAATATAAACCACAGTGAAAATTTATTGCCTGTTTTTTCTGTCAGTTTTAAATTTGAGGCAGATTGTCTAACCGATCTGGCGCAGGCTGTTTTGAAAATCAACCTGGAGAGGAAGTTGATTTAGACAGTCAAAGAACTGACGTTGGTTTCAGATCAGATCCGGCTTTTATGGAATGTAAATGGTCATCTACAAGATTATGTGTGCACTAGAGATTATAAGTATATGATAATATAATAATAACATATGATATTATAGTTTGTCATCATAAAGATTATTTTCTTGAGAAAAATTGACAGACTGACCACCCCCTCCCCCTACGATGGTTTGAAGAAGGGCGGCATAAACTCTTGGGCTTAGGAGCGTTAAATCTGGCCTTGGTTACAGAACCCTGAAAACATGAAAGTAAAAGTTTAAAATAAACTGGGAAAATAGTTTTTTATTTAAATTCCCTGTTTATTAGACAATGTAGATGTATATGGACAAATGTTATGCATAGTTGTTTGATAAACAAATGTGTTATTGTTATAGATGGATAACGACAACTGGAAAAATATAAGAGGCCCACGGCCTTGGGAAGAACCGTCTGAAGAATACCTTAATTTAAGAACAAAGAAGTAGAAGAAAGGGAAGTGTTGTTTATTTTTATTGGAACTGATCCAAGATGTTTTATGTAAATTGTTAACTATTAGTGATACATAGTTACTTGTATATAAGTCTACTGTAACTAGTGTAAATAAAAAAAGGTACCTAATTTTGTAATTTATTTCCGTTTTAAACAAATTAAGAAAACATTTTGGGTGGATTTGAATAATTATTTACTACACTTAATTCCACGTTCACCGTGCAGTACAGGTCTTACGGGAGATATGTCATGCTACTACCATTACTGGGAACATCACGTTTAGTGTCATGCGGGTTGCGTCAACTGTACGTGGAGTTGATGTTTTTTGGGCGATTAGTATTGCTGAGTCTGCAGTTTGGATAATGACTTATGGGCGCTTCGTATTGCACGGTGAACGAATGATTTCATGAATAATATCAACGTATTGACTTGTTAAGGTGTAAATTAAGTGTTGTAAATCTGCTAGAGTCAGTTCTACAGCGTTAATCGGCTCGGCGGAAAGTGAGGAGGAGGTGAACGCTCAAACTGAACTCATATCACACATAGACGCAACAAATGCTCTTGACCTCGCTTTAGTGTAGGTTTACATCATCCGGGGTTATTTCCTTCCTTTACGATACGATTCCGTTTCTTTCTAAGGGAATAGGTTGTTCGAACTGTCCGTTTTGTCATCCCGCAGTCTGCCTTTAGTAACGCGTTATCTTGAAAAAAAATCGAGAAAAAAATCCTTTGAGATAAACGGATGAACGCAACTTGCAAGTGGCAACAACACTACTATAGATGGATTTATTAGACAGCGACCTGCGCGGAAAATTTTGCTCATGTAGGAAAGGTCGGTGAAGGTTCCCCACCACCGCCCACCTCGTATTTGCTGCTGAGATCTGAAAAGAGGATATGACTGGGGGATGGGGTTGCGTCGGCGCACGAGGTGCGCGATGGTGGGGAACCTTCACCTACCTCTCTTACATGAGCAAGATTTTCCGCGCAGGTCGCCGTCTAATAAATCCATCTATAGACTAGTATCTAATCTTTCCTTCTTTCCTTGTTTCCCGAAAACGTGAAGGAAACAAAACCAGCTTTCATTCCAATTTGATTTCAAACATTTGCATCAAACTCTATGTATCTCTACTTAACTTATTTGTATAACAATAAATGTACGTTTTTTCACAAACGTCTTTTTAATTTCTTCTGTTTTTATATTTAAAAAATTGGTATTTTTTCTGAACTCGATTCGGAATAGGCGAATTTTTGGAATTGCGGGGTTCGGAATAGCATGACTACTATATATTCAATATATATATTGAACTATGTTTTGCATTGAATATATTTATTTTGAACTACGCCAAGTTTGAACTCGATTTGAGACTTTCAAGGTTACACTGTTTTTAAGAAACATTCAAAATTGTAGATTGTTTGGAAACAAAGCGTTTCTATGGTTTCCTCCTTAGCACAACTAGATCTAAATGTAGCGCACAATGTAAAAAAAAGATTTCCAACACAATCAAAATATCAAATCGATGGTTCTAACATTTTATTACTGAACAAACATTTGTAAATATAAAATACAATTTACTGTACAACTAACGGAATCAAAACAGATTGGTACAAATAGGTTTAATATAAAATATAGCTATATACACACACTTAGATTCACACATTTAAGTCCGTCAGTTCTTTAACACTTATGTCAGTTTGCTTGTGGTAATCAACTCTGGTAAGACACATTCAACCGAGGACCAGTTTTATAACAATTGTGATAATATTTAGAAATATTAACGGAACTGAAACAGAAAGTCAATCTTGTAAAATAAGAAACAATACATTTTGGGTAGTAAATGTTTAGTTATTTATTTTGAGGCCACTTGATTATTATTTGCTACACACTATACCACATCAAAGTAAATTTTATTATAAATAAAATCATATATTTTTGTACATAAATTGTAAATATAAAATGTATAAAAACAGGTTGTTTGGACGGCTTTTATTAACTAGATGACAAATTTTTAAATATACAGAATTTGAGTCTTTACATTATTTGTTTTTGTACTTTTGAAGAATAACAAAAATTAACTACACACAAACTGTTTATTATAAAATATAGTCTATGAAGTAGTTCTAGTGCTAAAACAATATTCCACAAAAACATAAATATGAAAACAAGTTCAAATCACTAACCACAAAGTTTCAGCCCATCAAAATTGGGAAAATAAAGTTTTTGATCAGTAGAAACAATTTAAGGTGTTGATACCTTTTTCCAGGCTATGTTAAACGTTTTATCATTGCAAAGATTTTCTTGTTTTCCACTTGGCAAGTTTTTTTACTTCTCAAACCATTGAGAATATTGATTTTAATTTTTAAAGTGCCTTCAATGTTAGATTGTGGAATTTGTTCTTTCTTATAAATTGCTTTAGGAAAAAAACTTGAAAATAAGTTTCCAAAACTCGCCAAGTTGAGATCAAGTAAATCTTTGTGCAGTTAAAAATTTAAAAATTATGTCCATACTTGAATCTGTTTGGGTTTTCAATTAGACTATGAAAGTGTCTAAGGAGGCCTAAAAAAAGATAACACCTTAAACTGTACGCCTATTCTGCTTATCTAAGGCCTTATAAATATTTTCAATTTCACCACAAATCTCAAGTGTTAAAACATTTCTGAGATTATAGTCTTTCGGCTCGGCCATGATACCTGACTTCTCGGAACTCAACCCCCCTTCCCTACCCGCTTGCCGGGCCTGCCGGTGGCAAACAATGACTCAGGTAGTGGAGTGGGAGTTGAGTTCCAAGAAGTCAGGTATTACGGCCAAGCGGTAAGACTATAGTTTTTTTTTTTTTGCTTGACCGTAGCATCAGAGGCAATGGTCATGGAGTAAAACTTTACAAATCAAAGCCTTGTTTTTCACACCTTCGTTATAAAACAATAATTATGTTATTCAAGTAATAGAAGTAAAGGTGAAAAAAACACAAATGGATTTATGTACTCACATACCTCCATGTTAGCTTTGTTGTAGTAGGGTAAAAAATACATTTTTATAATTATTATCACTGCATATATTAAAGAAAATAGTTAACTAAATTTCTATAAAACTTACTCCTCATAACAGTACGTATTGATCGGATTAAATTGAGCATTTGTGATTTAACTGATGGTTGTTCTCCAAATCCTTGTGCATTTCCTGCTGCCCAACCAACTATAAAATAGAAAACAATTGTTGTACTTAAATGAATTTATAGTACAAAACTAAGTAGTTTTGATTGACAAGTTAAAATAAATACCCAAAAAAATTTACTTTAACTTGTCAATCGATTTCTAAGGGAATTTGATATAAAATGAAAGAATACATCTAACTGATTGTAAAAACAACAAAAATTTTCCCGGGAAATAATATTTGTAGGAGATATGAAAGAAATTAAAGTTGAAATTGTATAGGTTAAGTTTCGACTTTTCCGAGATATTTGACGTAATTATAACAAAATAAATCACTTCACATACACCAAACATGTAAGAATTATAAACTAAACAATATTAACAAAAGTATCCACAAAGCAAGAAAATGTGAAAATAATGTAACAAAAAGTAAAAATTACGAAAACAAATACATCGAACAATAGAAAGGACAGTATAACTGCGTATTTAAAATGGAAATTCATCAACGTTGCCAAATCGAACAATAGGTTATTGTACTGAATAAGGTGTGTATAAATCAAGGTAACTAGATAGGTAAAGGTTGCCTCATTTGAGATATATCAAAAAAAGTGGAGGTTTGAGTTTGTTTACATGACTATGAGGCAACCTTTACTATCTAGTGATCTTGTGTATAAATATCGATTTGAAACCTGAGTACTACTAAACAGCTGACCGCAACATTTGAATCTCATTGGTTTTGTAATTAATTAGCCGAGCGTTTAATCGGACTAAAACGATATTAAATTCCCCCTACTACCCTTCCCTACTTGAATTTGCGAATAAACCAAACCATTTTCAGTTAACAAAATGGCTGCTATCTGCGTTGGTTATAGTGTTTCATACTTAGAGTGTTTACAAAAATCTAACGCAGATATTCTGTAATTTCTTGTTGACCACGGGGTATACAAGAGAACTCGTGTTTGTGGCAACCCGAAGTGCGATAATATTTTAGTAATAAATGAAGAAAGTGATTTTCTATTCAGGTGCGGGAAAAGTGTAAGTCTACGAGGGGGAAGGGAAAAAACAAGGTGTCGCTTTACCACAAGTGGCAAAAAAGGAACATTTTTGGACAATTCCCATCTATCCCCCACAAACATTTACATCTTAGTGGGAACTATATTGTGTATAAAGCCTCCGCGACAACATCTGCTAGAATCTATGTTAAACCTAAGTTCCAAAACTATAGTGGACTGGTATTCCTTTTGCCGTGAAGTCGTTTTCTATCACGTGTCCGATTCGGCTAACATTCCGAAATTAGCTGTGGTGTCGGTCACGTGGTAGAAATAGATGAAGCTAAATTCGGCAAAAGGAAGTATAATAAGGGGTCGCCGAGTAGAAGGACAGTGGGTATTTGGGGGTATAGATCGGACCACGTAACAAACCTTCCTCCTTCCTATAGAGAAGAGAGACAAAGAGACTCTTCTAGCGCTTATAAAAGAAAGAATTCTGCCAGGTACAAAAATCATAAGCGACTGTTGGAAAGCATATAAATGCTTAAGTGATGAAAATTTTGTTCACGAAACCATCAACCATTCTAAGGAGTTTGTCAATCCCGATAATTTCGCCCATACAAACACAATAGAGCGTGTATGGCGCGAAATTAGGGATAAAATTCCCAAGTATGGCCAAAAAAAAAATGCACTTTGTCGGTTACCTGGCAGAATATCTTTTTAAAGCAAAGTATCTCGACCTGAATAGCCGAATCCATCACTTCTGGTTATCAGCAGCAAAGCTTTGTCCGCCACAAGCATAAGGTAACTATTTATACATACTATTTACGTTTCTTCATATTATATAATTAAAATTTTAAAAAAACCTGAAGGTACTGACCTATAGGCCTACTGTTTAGTCACAGTATGTTGCCGATAACAGTGTGATTATAATATTTGTATAATTATAATATTTCGTCGTATTATCACTTTATATAAATAGAATTAAAAAAAACCAGAGGACTAACCTAAACTGTTTAGTCACAGTATGTTGCCGATAACAGTATGATTATAATATTTGTATAATTATAATATTTCGTCGTATTACCACATTATTTATAATTAGAATGAGTTGCCTAAACTGTTCGTTTCTACACAAAAAAGAACAAGAACAATCCGGCAACGCTGGGAGGACGGTGAGAAAAACATGTCGGCACTTTACAATGTAAATTTCCATAACGAACTTTTGATTTGAAAGTTTTTAATGTTGTACGTGTTGAAGATGGTTAAATATTGCTTTTCCGGCATCAGTGAAGTGTATAAATACTATATTTATTAAGAAAAAAGTTCAGGTTTGTGTGTTTGTAGTAGTTTTGATTGACAAGTTAAAGTAAATAAATACTCAAAGTAGTCCTATGGAATGTGATGGGTTTGAATAATTTTCCACTTTACAAACATCCATGGTCTTCACACTGATTCAAACCAGAGACTTTTGAGTCAGATGTGCTTCTCCTCCACTGTAGGTCTTGTATGGCTTCTTAGGTTTATTCCATAGCGCAAATTTACTATACGACCTTATGCCAACAGAAATGCAAGAATAAATAAACGGTACCAGGAACTGGCACATACTTTCTCACAAACATATTTAAATTATTAAACAGATTCACAGTGACTTGTAGGGTGGGGTAGGAGAGGTGATTTTGTACTAAAGTTGTTTTCCCATAAAAATCCATGAAATAACGGAAAAACCAACTTTTCTCAAAAACGGCTCGAACGATTTTGATTAAAATTTTACAGTTTATAGTACTTTAGGTCCCTAATAAATTATAAAATTTTAATCAAAATCGTTAGAGCCGTTTTTGAGAAAAGTTGATTTTTCCGTTATTTTAAGGGTTTTTATGGGAAAATTACCCTTAAAAATAAAAAATTCACAAAAATGAAAAAAAAGCCTGGAGATACCGTGGATTAGTACCTCCATACCAAATTTCATCAAAATCGGTCGACTGGTTTAGGCTCTAGGTCTGATAACATCCACACAGACACACACACACAGACATCACTCCGAAAACCACTTTTTTAGGTTCTGGGGGACCCAAAACGAATACTTCCACCAAAAACTCAAACTCGAAAATTTTGACGAATACAATACTCTCTCCATATACTATGGTATAGGGGGAAAAAGTAAAAAAAGGAAAAGTCTGAAATTCTAACTTTTAGAACATTGAACAGTATTCAACATTTAACAGCAGGATGTAAAACAAGGTCATAGTCAGCAAAAATATCAGCCGAGGGTCGTATAGTAAATATATATGCCTATTCCACCAAGGAATACCACATTAAAATTATTTGAATAAAGTATTTAATAGTTGTATATACTTGCATTGCAAGTGATTGATTCATTGACTTAATATGTACAAAACAGTACATGCAATGACAACAAAACAAAGAATTAATTAATTATTGCATGACAAAATAAGAAATGTAAATGTTTGACACTACAATTGAATTACTGGCTAAATTTCAATATAACCAAAAGAAGTTGTACCATTTTATCAACAAAATATTAATCTGAATTCAAAAATCATAAATAACTGTGTCAAATTTTGGTTATGTTATGACAGAAAACTCAAGTTGTAGCGTAGTTAGTTTAAATGAAAAATCAACTAATCAATTATAATTCTTGATTTTAAAATACCTTTTTGTAAAAATCTTTCTTCGTGAAGAACACATACTGCATTTAAACACAATAAAGTAGCTTCAAATAGACTCCACAACGTAAACGCCATGTTGGAGTTTTTACTTTTTTTTTTACTTGACTACTTGACAGTACTTGAAAACTTGACAGTTGACTATCACCGATCACGTTTGTCGGCTATCACTCAGTCATAGATCCTTAAATACATTATACCAGAGATAATAATACCCATAATACCAAGGGCATTATACAGATTAGAAAAAATTCTAAGAATTCAGGGCCTAACCTTTGATTAATCAAAGACCTAACAAACCCCATTATTCTGTATAATCAAATACAATTATTAATAGTACCTACTCCTAAATTTTTGTTTAAATTATAAAATAGTATATAATTATTATGACTTACCGTCTCTAGTCTTCAATATTCCAATTTGGCCGTATTACTACGAAGACCGTCTCGGCTATTAAGCCATTTTCATTTTTTTCAGCAGGGTAATCCTTCGTGAATTACTACAAAAACTCAATCACTGTAGTAATAAGTAGGTACATGGTACATTAAAAGATAATGATAATTTGTATAAGAAATAAACGGCACCAGGAACTGGCAAATACTTTCTCACAACATATTTAAATTATTAAAACAAACGGTTTTGTTTTTTAAATTAATTATAGTGACTAAATCAGTACAAGTACATATAATACAACAAATAAAATATGTGTACATATACCTATCCCACAGTTACATACCTATCACACATAATAAATTGAGTAAATTAAGTTTAAAAACGATAAATGCAGCATAAGAGGTTATAAAAATAAAAAATCTATACAGTACAATAGTTTTCAACCAAATTAAAAGTAATGTAAACTATTTTGACAGACAGCGAACCATAGCTTGATCTAACTCACCGGAACATTCAATGTTCGGGGAACGGTATTTTGCCAACTTCTACAATCCCCCGGCCCATCATGTCGCGCCTGGCCCAAGTACCAGCGTACTATTACTACTATACTATGAAACTATGAATGATTAAATACTATTCGGCCTAGCTAGGTAAAATGGTGTCATTATAAAAAAAAATCTAAACTATTTTGACCGAGAGTTGGTATATTAAAATTGTTTAGTTTATGTAGTATTATGGTGCTCTTTACCATAATTTATGTTTTAGCTTTTACAATTTCAATTTAATTTTGTAAATTATACAGTTATATATGTATAATGCGTCATAACAAATATTATTTTGGAACACATATCTACGCTGGAAGAGATTGTGGCAGCTTTGGTCAGAGCCATGTTGTTTTGTGATTATTGAATTTATTTAAACTTCCGTTCCTTCGTTTCCTGTTAATACAGTAATATTCAGGTAAGATAATCGTTTCTTCTATAATTTATCCATATTTTTAAAATTGATCTTACTATGTCACTTTAAATTTGTACTAACTTACAATTGAAGAATAAAATCGTCGATTGATTTTGTTAAAATTACGAATGTAAATTTAGTTGTAAGTTATGTTTGAATAAATTTAGTCAGTTAAATTGAGGTTATGAACGCAAATGCGAATATTATGTAACATAAATTAATATAAAGTGAGAATTTGCTGTAATAGCTTTGTTTATATTTTTAAACAATAAGTAAAATTTAGTTCATTTCTGAGGCTCGGGTGTAAGTTAAATATTACAGGGCAAAATTCGAATTTATTTAATCAACTTGGGCATAGGCCCTTTTCTAAATCAATAATAATTGATCTATTTTCCTTCTTTTGGCTTATTTTAGCATTTTAAGAAGCGAATAATAATAATTAGTTTGCGGTTTATAATAATTAGTTATTATTATGGTGGTATTTGTTTACATCATGTTTCCCTGTCACAAGCACGAAAACGGCACCACTGTATTCTTACATTTCTACTCTTAGGCCTAACAGATAATAAATTTTTATATTTCTGAAAGAAAAGAGTTTTCAATTATCAAACTTAATAATAATAATATATAGTAGGTTTTTAGGCTACGGTACTTTAAGTATTTTCCTACATAAACATTGTTTTGAACTGTCTTTGTAAGCCTAGGCCTACCATAAATTGTGTAGGGTATTTAGTAACAACTCTTGACATTGTCTAGGCAGATCAAATGGTTATTACTGACACTTTGACATATGTAGTAATAGCCTACAATTTAAATTTATGGTGAAACGTAGCCTAAAAAAGTAAACTTTTACCACTGCAACATCTAGGATACTATGTCTATTCCAAATATGTTTGGTCAATGACAAATAAAATATGAATATGATATACGTTTTTAAAATTGTAATTAAGATTGATTGGTGATTGCTTGTTTTAGGGTTATGTTTTATTTTTACCTAGTACTATAAGTAAAATTATATATAGGCCCTACTTTGTTTTCTTTTTAAAACAGGATGGCACCAAAATATGAAATTGCCGTTGGCCTTCTGAGAGGACACAAGACATCGAAGATCCGTGTTTCTAAAACTAAATCTGATAAGAAAAACAAGATTGTACCTTCACGTTTTAAGGGAGTAAGTAGGCCTAGACGCATATATTTAATTATTTAAACCTATTTCTTCCAACTATCCTGTATAGGCCTAGGCCTCCCTATTTATTTTTGGAATAGATTATCAATTATATTGTAGACCTAATGTTCTGTAAGTCTGAAGTTAAATAATTAATTAAACCCTACCCTTAAATTAAGCTTGTTCCTCTTGTGTCTCTTAGTGATGATCATATATTGTACTAAAAGTAATACATAAACTATGTATTATTCTTACATTTAACACTTTAAATCAGATTCATTTTGTATGCTCATGCTGTTTGAATGGTCATCAATAGGCTATGATAGCTATGATTTTCTTGGGTTAATTTAAACAAAATCGAGCTTATAGGCCTACATTTTTCCAAGTTTAAAAAATGTGCAGATTCTTGTTATATTATTTAAATACAGTAATGTTGAAGGGTGTTTCCCATTTAGTCTCTCTGTGTAACGTTTAAATAGTGTGTTGTTAATATGTTAACTTTTTTATTAAAATATTATCTTTGAATAGTAGGCCTATTTTAAAATATTTAATCACTCCCCATTTTCAGTAGGCCTAACTGAAATTAAATTTCATTTTAAAATACAACATATTATGGTAACATTCAGTGTCTTCTAAAAAGATGTTCAAATAGTATGTTTGTCCAATCATATATGTCCTATATAGGCCTATGTCCAATCATAGATCCAACCTAGGCATACAGAAGTGAATATTATTTTGGTTTGTATATATATTGTTTTGAATATGCATTTGTTGATGCTTTCTATTCTAGTTAAATTACGTATATATAACATGAATTACATATAAATGACCAAACTCGAATATAATTTTAGATAATTGTTGTGTAACATAAGTTGCAGGTGAGGGTGACGATATAAATTAAGAATTTTTTAAATATTTTGAAAGTTCATTTAACTGAGTCTAAAAACACAAACGATTTCCACAGCAAACAAATAGCCCTATTTTAGAAATTTTCAAGAAGAAAAAACTAAACACTTCGCTGACACCAAATAACTTATGTAAATAACAACAATCGTAAAGAAATGATAAATATGTATGTGATAGCATTGTATTTGGATAACCTAATAGAACTCCGATCCAGTGCAATATTTTGTTCCACTGGAAATTTGACGATATTGGCGTTATCTATTGGGGAAACGATGGCAGCTGTGTGAAACACTAATGATTTCTCCCTAGCGCTACCTCGCAGTCGCGACAACCTTTTTCTCGGCACACAGCCCCCGTATGCATGCATGATCTATTTTATTATTCATGATCTATGGTGATAGGCCTAAATGTTTGTTTATTAACCTGGAATAATAACAATTCAGCACTGAAACCAATAAAAGCACATTTAATTGAATCAAAAAAACAAAAGAAGTAAATTTTTCCAATTAATTTAAGTACTTCCTTGAATTTTCAATAAATTCCATTTGACAATTTAGATCTCTTCAGAGATCCACAAGATTGTAGTTCACTAACTGAAGGGCTCACTTGTTTTCTTTCTTTACATCCGGTGATATGTAAAGCGTAAGGATTGTAGTTCAGTAGTCCACTAACTCACCCAATTTCCGGCTCTCATATATCTTTTGGATATGTGACTAATAAAAATGAAGGAGTTGTTTCATTAAACTAATACCTATGTATTAGTTTGTTAGTTTAATTTACTTTCCATTAATGTTCTTATTTATGAAGTGGGGCCATTCCATTGTCACGGGTGGGACATTCAGACTATGTTTTTAGTGCATTTTTAGGTGGTATAACTGTCATAAATTATCAAATATAGTTTAAAACTACACTAAGAGACTCAAGAATACTTCTTCAATTCCTGCAAAAAATTTAAGTTACCTGATCAAAAAAGCACAGGATATATTTGAGTTCAAATTCTTGTCACGGGTGTGACAAATTTTGGAAGTGCTTCTTAACAGTAGGTGTTACTTGTGGAAAATTCTGTGAAGTCTTTAAAGTTACTGCACTAAAAGCAATACAGGTTAATCAAATATCAACCTCTATATAAAATGCACTTGTTTAGCAAATGTCAATTCATTTAATTTGTTAATAATTAATTTTTATGTGCTGTCACGGGTGGGACATGAAAATGTCACGGGCGGGACACAGTAAGAAAAATCAGTCAATGTCAATACTTTTAAACAGTTTATTAGTAGAAAACAAAGGAAAAACTATTATGCTACTGTTATAATAATGAAAGCTTTTTTTAACAATTGTACTTATAAAAACCTAGTCTAAAACAACATGTTTTCATCAAAAACTTATAGAATAGAAAATTAATGAATATTTGAAAAAGTTTAAATAATCAAAAAAAGCATTTAACCACTTGATCTCTGAACCACTTTAAAAGACATCAATATTTACATCATCAAACTCATAAAAAACTGTGCCATTCCTCACACATTTCAGTTTTGGTTGTGGTAAAACACTGATTATTTTTTCAAACTGGATGTATGATACGTCGTTTTGATCAACTTTGAAAGTTTTACCAGTCACCTACACATCTTAAACACATACATACATTATTTTTACATCTCCATCATCATGAGAAATAAGTGCTCATATATATATATATACATATATATATATATATATATGCAGTTGTAGGTATTACCAAATACGTAACATAGGCCTACGTAACTTAACAAACGTGTGTGTTAGATTATAACATAGTTTTATCATGTGATTATTACAGTTACAAAAATAGTTTTACTGTTGTGTTATAGTCAAAAGTTATGCTTACATTGAACTAACCTAGAAATTCCATAACAAAACATTAATTTCAAAAATGTAAAGTAAAACCTGCAATACTCTCAGAAACTGTCACGGGTGGGACAAAACTCAAACACTTAATATAAATTACAGTTTCTTTTTGTTATTTTAATGAACCACAGCAATAGACTAATTTTATTCTAGAAGTAACTTTTGCAAATTTTGAACATAACCCTAAACCAGATATAGATACAATTTTAACTTTTCCGTCTTTTCCTGTCACGGGTGGGACATTAGTGTATAATTTTCTTTAGTCGCTAATAAATCGTAAACAAATTACCTAAAAATATATTGAAAATGCAAAGTGTGTAGTACAAGATCTCTTCTTCAAACATACAGCCAATAACAATTAACAATCAGCTGATTTCTGTGAAAAAAAAATACTAACCTGAAAGAAAAAAATTATACCAAAGTGCTGTGGATTTATAAAGGAAACATAAAGGTTTAATTTATCCTTAAAATTTTTTTTTTTTGAAAAAAATAATTTCTGGATGACTTTTTCCACATCTTTTAGGTTACAAAAAAGTAAGAAAACATTAATATAAATTAATTTTATTTTTTCCACCCAAGGCTCACTTTTCATGGAATGGCCCAGTGGTCTTAATTGTAATAAGTAGCACATAAATTTATGTGTAATAATATTGTGTAGTTTAGTGGTATACATTGTGTTTTAGTATTACTATGCTGATGTCAGTAGTTTGGAAAGCATTCAGTGCTATGTATTACATTATAAATTACTCATTACATCTCATTAAATACTTTCTGAATTAGGCTACTGAACTAATTGAACTGCGGAACTACCATGGTGAATTAGTTCCTTTCACTGAAGGAGATTCACTGGACTACTTTAGTAAACTGAAGGACATTTCCCAAGCCTAGTAGTAAATGAAGTTTTGAATCCAAATTTCTAAAATTTCCATTTGGTTTTTGCTTTCCTAACCAATGTAAATTATTAAAAGTTACTTTAATCCCTTAAAGCTAATCCCTTAAGCTGTGGTAATGTTGTAACTTTTGCACTTAACTTATTTACTCTGTGTATCCATACTGCTAAATTTGTTGTGATTCAATGTTGTCGAATTATTGGAAAGTTATTTTTATTAAAAGGAGGAAACTCCAAGTTATTCTCGATATTTTAGATCTGTTTTTGAATGGTGTTGAAACTTCAGCTATTTTTAAAATTAATTTTAGTTAATAAAATATCCGTTACAGAAAGATTTTAAAAGACTTTTACTAAGTATATTGTAACATTTTAAAGCAACTGAGAGGGTTAGAATAAATTTAAAATATAAAATCAAGGGTAAAGAAGTCTGGCTGGAAAATTAAAAGAACTGTGGATAGTAAGTTTCACATATTAACCTCAAAATTTCGTTTTTATAAAAGATAACCTAAATAAATAAATTCAAACAACTTCGGGAGTTCGGCCTATTAAATAGTTAAAATAAACACTAAAATTCATAAACAATAACATCTAAGTTAAAAGTAAACTTACCTTTTCCAAAATATTAAACAAACTGAGTAAAATTTATCATAGCCTATGTTGACAAGTAAGAACATTTTCACAGTTCTTAACAATGTAAATTCATTCATGTTTTAGCATAAGAAATATTAGAAATTAAGTAAAGTCATTGTAAATTAGTTATTAGTTTAACCAAAGTGTTAGGGATATCAAAACAAAAGTGTGTAAATATAATGTGAACAAGACAGGTAATAGCAATGCTAACAGGTTAATATGTTTTCTTTTCGGTAATCGAAAGATCGCAACCAAGCAGCTGAACAGCTGTGTGGAAATTATCGAGTGTGAGAATACAAGTGTATGTTTATATAAAATAAATGAATTGGATATTTTAAGTAATAAAACAATATTAACATTTAAAAAGGTGGATATTTACAATTAGGAAAGTGAAAATAAACAATTGGAATTAAAATAAATACGACCAAATATATTTGAAAAAAACTATTACAACCACGACATGCCATGTTCGGCTAAATAGCGCAAACGAAAATCGGAGGCAGTTTTCAATTGTTAAGGAGGGCTACAAAAAGATTGGGAAGAATAAGTACTCTGATTTCAGTCTTGATCCAGTGCAGACGTATTTAAAAGTATTTAAACAATTTATATTCCTAAGAGTAGTAAGGTACCAAGAAAATAAATAATACAAGTAACTTGGAGGAAGAAACGAATTATAAGTCCCAGGGAAGTGGGAACTTAAATCAATACTGGTAGTAAATTTCATGCAAAACAGTTTGTAGGCAAGAGGCCATTTTGAAGGTAATACCTGACCAAAAAATATCCATTTTCTAAAACACTACATCCAAAATAAAAACTGCAAAATCAACATAAACTCTTAAATCTAGATCAAATTCTTCACACACTTTGGACTTTTAATATTTAGTTTTAGGAATTTTATAAATTAGTTTTTAGTATTTCATGTAGCCTATGTTAGTTGTAAGTGGTAAATTTGAGATTGCTTATTTAACAGCAAGACAGCCAGGGATTCTTTAACCCGAGATAGAGAGTCTTATTTAAGAAAAAATAATAATATAAAATAATATTCATTGTGCTCTGAAGCAAATATAAAATTGTAAAAAAGAATAAATAAAAGTATAAGAAAATTGTAAAATAAAAACCATGAGGGAGTTAGTACTTATTTCTTCAGCTAAGTAGTAGTAGTTTTAAAATTAACAGTAACTTTTATCATAAATTGAACAAAAAAACGAAGTTTTACTAATATTATAATTTGATGCCCAACAAATGGGACATTTTGGAAAAAGAAAATTGAAGTTATAAATTTGACGCCCAATAAGTGGGGCTTTTTAAAAGGAAAAATATAGCTGTGTATTATAATATAATTGATCAATTTTTCAGCTCCAAACTAAACACACAAAGTTTGTTCGTGACTTGATTCGGGAAGTATGTGGTCATGCACCGTATGAGAAGAGGGCAATGGAATTGCTTAAGGTGTCCAAGGACAAGAGGGCACTTAAGTTCTTAAAGAGAAGGGTAAGTTAGTTTTTTAATCATTAATACAGTGTTTAATATCTAGATTTCTAAAAAAAACTCTCTTTATCTGTTTGTATATAATTCGAGAAAAAAATATTAAATTTATATACTGTTTTCCCACAACTGGATAGTCATCTGTTGAGGTTTTAGCCGATGTTTAATCAAAATTGGTTTAATATTGTAATATATGTGAGTTTCAGGGTTTTAATAAAGTAAAAAGGGGTATAACGTAAAGGGAGTAGTAAAGTAAATTTTGGATGATTTAGCCTACGTTAAAAGATCACATTTTTGTAAAAAATAATAAACATATAAATTCAAAGGGGGAATGCAGAGACAAGTTTAATTTTATAATAATTCATTCATAAAAAAGTATTTAACAAGTAAAAAATCATAAGTATAAGAGACAAAGAATTTAGATATGTTTTTAAATATAAAGAACTACGTCATCAGAATATAGCCTCCACAACGGGTGCGGTTTATAATAAAATAGACATTAGCCTCGCAACCAGTACAGATTAAGACAATTTAGAATAATAAGACAGTCAGGATTGGTGGAAACACATCGCGCCATATGATGTCATCTCTATTACAGCGTTCATAGCTCAAGGGAGCTTCTTCTTCACTTGCTTCAGAGATGTCCTGCCGGACAGACCTATTTGTAGTGTGCTGAGTACATTTTTCAATAAGTATGGAGAGTGTGGTATTTCCGTAGCAAATACAATTTAAACATTGTTAAAAGATAGTAGAGACAGTGAATTCACGTTAAAGTGCAGAATGTTGAAAATCGGACATCTGTAGTCGAAGATACCGACTTAGGTAAATTTCGAGTGTAAGAGTGGCTAAAAGAATCATAGTAATGGCCGACCAGCAAGGTGACTTGTCGAAAATGAACAGTGTTTCGGAGTGAACTATATCTGCGTATTCATAAAATAATTCAGTGATAAATGAGGCTAAACAATTAACGAACTATAAAACCATTTCAATAAAAAATTATGCATAAAATAAAAAGCGTTGTGTTAAAAGTAAATTCATTTTCTTTGTTGTAAGTTTTCAAAAGTGCACTATAAAGTCAAAAAACGTACGTAAGTAGATAAATTTAAATAAATAATAATAAAGAGAGTCTGCATTCAGGAAACTAGGAAATATGATATTGATTTTTGTATGTTACATTTAAGATTTGTTGAATGTGTGAGTGAATGATTTTTTTTAAACCGTTAAACATGATTTGCCAAGGTTTTTATTTTTGTTTTGTAAATTCAATGAATCTAATCATGGAGGAGTAAATTTAAAATGCCAACTATTATGTTTCGTTGATTTGAGTCCTTTCCCTTCCTGGTAAAGTACTTCATGGTAAAATGAACCTTGTAATAAAAATTAGAGTCAGTGTAGCAGTCCTTTCCCTTCCTGGTAAAGTACTTCATGGTAAAATGAACCTTGTAATAAAAATTAGAGTCAGTGTAGCTTAAGTGAAAAATAAAATGGCGTCGGTTTGTTTGCCGCAGTCTTTGGTTCCGGAGGAGGAGATCTGTGAACAGAACACAGATCTCGTCTTTCTGGAATCACGGACCCAGTCGTTGACAACCAAGCGCACAGATGAATAAACCAATCTGCGTAACAGAGATTTGGTAGCAGCTGTGACAACCACAGATCTGACTATAACAAAACCTATTTTCAATTTTGGGGTTATGTTTGATTGTTTTTGTTGTGGTTAAGGGAATAATATTTTGTAGAATTGAATTAGCAATAC
Source organism: Philaenus spumarius (assembly GCA_018207615.1). NCBI lineage: Eukaryota > Metazoa > Arthropoda > Insecta > Hemiptera > Aphrophoridae > Philaenus > Philaenus spumarius. Next base: position 467,972 of record JAGFPH010000350.1, read on the forward strand.
ATAAGTAAAGTAAAGTATATAAATTGAAAATATGAGACTACAAGTAATTGTTACGCAGCAAAAAGGTTATTTTTTTTTATTAGTTAACTTAGAAAAAACTTGTCAAAATTTGATTTATTTTTTTTTTATTTTTATTAATAAAATTTGTTTGTACACGACTGGCAAGCGACAGCACGTTACAATATTTCTCATTACAATACATGTTGTTAAAAGTTGGGGGTTTCCTACATAACTAAGAGAGATGATATTTTTAAGATGCTGAGATTATTTGCGCACTAATTGGATCTTATACAGAACCTTTTTTAAAAATCTATGCAGTACTTGCCGAGATTTAACCATTTATACTCTGTCTAAAAAGTATTTGATGTTTTTGTAATTTTTGCAATCAAACGAGTTAATACAAAATTTTCATTTTAGGGTTGAGTGAAGCTGCCTGATTACAATAATAACAAGAATAATAATTTTACTGCACTAATTCCTCAGGGAATCTAAACACTGAAAAGTTAGCATGTAGGCCTAGTGTTTCGTAACATTAAGCATTTATAATCAGACCTAAAATATGTTTTTATATTATCAAAACTAATAACATCCTAGCACTTGGCAAACAAAATGCTAATTTTAATTTAAAACTATTTGTATCGAGGAAAAGTACTAAAATACACTTGCATTGTTTGTCTTCCATGGATGGTGGGTTAAGAATAATAGCTATGCGGACGGAGGAAGCCAAAATGTATGCAGTAGAAAAAATTTGGGAAATGTATAACTAAAATTCTGTAAAAACCATAATTTAGGACAGTAGATGAGTTGACACAATGCCACCACTATTTCCCGTATATATTTCTCTCCTACTATTTATTGTATTTTGTGTATGGTCTACTGTGTTGTGATAACTTAATTACTGTATTATTGTTTTTATTTCAGTTGGGAACACACATCCGCGCTAAGAGGAAGCGTGAAGAACTTGGAAACATCTTGACTCAAATGAGGAAAGCCCAAGCCCATGCACCTCACCCAACAAAATAATTTGTAATTTTTTTGACTTAATTAAAACATTTTAATTGCAATATATCTTGCCTCAACTTATTATTTACCTTTGATTTCTTGTCCAGGTTTTGTACTATCAGAGAGCTCAATGCAATGTTTTGCTTTATATTCACTGGACGTTCCTTTTACAGAAACAAAGTAACATTGCAGTAAAAGAGCAGAGCTATTGCAAAAAATAACAAAGTTGTAGGGGCTTTTACTTTAAACTTCAAATGTGCTAATCGTTTTCTTGAGATAAATATTATTATTTACATATAATTGAATTTACAGTAAAATGTTTCGCGGGGACAGTTTTAGAAAAATTACTGCGAATAGCGAGAAACCAAATCTTTATGGGAAAAGGGAGGTTATGTTTGTGACATAGAAAATTTTAAAACATGTAATACCTATAAGTAAATTACATAAGATAATAAATTTCATGTTCTTACATTTTATTTACTTTATTCTTGAAAAAAGTATTCTGTTTAACCCTGAGAAAGATAAATTTAGTTTCATAACACTAAATACATAATCATCAACACAGTTCATAAAAATCTGAGAACAGTACAGTACACTCTGGAAATATTTATATGGCGCTAGTGCCATATCAAGTTCTCGGCTGAATTTTATTCACCGTTAAAGAGAAGGATCGACTTTTGCTAATCGAAAAATTTCAGTCACTTTTAAATTAATTTACTTGGTGAAACTTGCATGTTCTAGTTCTTGTCCTCCTGGCTTATCTTTTATAATCTCCTTCAGATCTTCCTCTGTCAGTTCATCATCCTCTTGCAAAGGATGTCAGAGCTTGAAGCCATCGTCTTCAATTTTACGAGCTATCGATATAATTTCTGTCATAGTTTCATCAGGACACATAGTAAATTCCAAAATAGCTTCTGGCCTTAATTTTCACCAACAAGCCTTGATTGTTAATGATTGATTACATCAATCGCATCCTTCATGTCTACAATGCAGTCTGAGATAAAATTTTTCCAGCTATTAATAACTGATACATCTTCCTCCAAATTGCGTAATAACCTACTCAGATTTAGTCTTAGATCACTTGAACAAGTCCAATTGTGCGGGGGTGTGTCGTAGGGAAATCCCGTCTTCTATGTTCTATTGTATTTATGAGTGTTTTGCCGACATGGTAATTATACAATGTTATTAAATTCGTACAATAATTACAGTACATACACTGCAATAATTTACGGATTTTGCATGTACTGTAGAGCTATTTAGTTTTTTTTTTAGTGACCGCGAATGTCGTGGGATTACTGTACTGATTATTTGAACAGACTTAACGTTTTATGTTTAGCATCCAATTTTAATTTCTGCTGAAATGATGTACTGAATTAACGTTCTAAAATTAAATCACATTCTTAATTATTGACCCTACAAAAAAACATTTCGTGCAGATACGGCTACATAGTCGCTCATTGCTCTTCAAACAACCTAAGTAATTTCCTCAACAGTAGACCCAATAACGATGATACGTTTTCAAGCAGTGTACCAGTTCTCCTGTAACAACTATCTCCCCAATCACAGAATACAACAGTAGGTAAACAAACTAAGCAAGATATGTAATTAAACATAATCTATTTTGTACATCATGTTTAACAAAAATGGTCGGTACAAATAGTTATTCATGTATTAAGAGCAATGAAATCATAGATTATTTGACATAGACATAATGTATTGGCACACTAAATTGATTTAATTTTTTTTATATGAAAATATCAAAACAGGTGCCTTGTCAGAATTTAACTACTCGGGTTACATAGTCAGGCTTAACTAACATAACTACATACTTTTTAAATTCAAACAAAATAACTTTTTTCCACAAGATAATTTGTTTATCAAAGTTTGATGAATCTTTGACATCTAAATTTAAACAAATTTTTTTTTAATAAAAAGAAAGCATTAAAAGATTAATATAGTATGAATTTTTAGGCAACCTCCTATATTCACAATATAAGATGTTTCGGTACTTGTGTATTATACGGACCCCACCTATTTTTTATGAAATTGTGGCTAGGTTGGACAGAGGAACAACTTTACTATTCGACCCTAGGCTAACCTATGGCAACAGAAATGCAAAAAAAAAGTACCTAAAAAGTTCTAACCTAACCTATTTAGTCGCAGTACGTTTACCTGTATTCAACATTTAACAGTAGAATGTAAAACAACGTCGTCTGCAAAAATATTAATCTAGAGTCGAATAGTTAAGTTACGCTGGAGTCGGACACGCGTGCCAGACAGTGAACACAGTTATAGGTGGGGTCCGTATAATACACAAGTACTGATGTTTCATATATTTCTCGTGTTTCTTTTATATTACATTACAATCACGAAATTGACATGGAGCTTTGAAGCATTGAAAACATTAATTTTACAATACAAAAAGGTGTTTGTGGGACTTTCACACTATGCCTACAAAAACTGCAATGCAAGAAATAAATTAAAAAGGACAATGGACATTGAGGTTTACGTGTTATAAACTTCAGACTAGGTAACCCAAGGAACCAGTGGCGGATCCAGATGTCAGGTTTGGGGGGGGCGGTGATCGGAAGCATGGGTGGTACCACCGGGAGGGGGGCCCCCGGAAAATGTTTGAAAATTATAACTATAAACTCGCGTTTTTAGACAACTTTTGGGCATATACAGTGGAACTTTAGAAATCTGATCTTTACGATTTTTTGATAAAATTATCATTCCAATATAAGACTGAGGAGCAAGAGGTTGATTTTAATGGCAGTATACAAACAAACTGTGCGTTTATATTTCTATAATTTTATCACTTCTTTTTTTTTTACTGATGAGTTTGTTGCGGGGTCAAGAAAACGATTCCATAAACTTTCTCTCGTTATGCTCCGGCTAATACTGCAAAAACGTTGGGATTACTTTTGGGATGTAGTTATCCAAAACTAAGAAATTATTAGTAACTTTTTTATTACAATTACAGAACTGGTTCACGGCTCACGGGCATACACAGAAAATAACTCATTGAACTTCAAAACTTATTCAAAATCTATTTAAGTGTTAATGTTTTACTTTTACAGTAGTCTAAACATAAAAAGAAACAAGGTTTGCTATATTTCTAATCAGTGGATATACTGGATATCACATATCACATACATTCATGACTCACCCTAATACAAAAAACAAATTACCTAACATAATTACTTAAACAAATTAAATAGCCAAAAAACATTTTACTTAACGGAATAACATTTTTTTATATAATTGCATGTTAAACAATTCTTAAAATTCTAACAATACTGCTTAGAAAAAATCAAATTTAAGAATTTATTTCTTATTTTAAATATGGCTTTTGTGACGTTAATCTCGGTAGAATATGAATTCTTTATATTAAACAAAATTCAATGCAAATCACAATGATATATATATATATATATATATATGTTAACAAATGAACACAAACAAAAGATAGCCTAGGTATTATAAAAAATAAATTTAACAACAGATAAATAAACGAAATATTATGTAAAAAAGATACTTAAATAAAATACTTGTATACAGTACACTTGAAAAACGTTACATGAATTTGAGTAAATAGTACTTAGCTATTTATCAGTTGAAAATCACTCTTTAGACGCACGAAAAAGGCTTTTGAGCTGTTTCATAAATCATAAATCATAACTGGTTGAGTAACGTCCAAAAATGTTATTCAAGTATTAAAAATTTAACTGTTGAAACATCGCCATAGCCAATTTCTTATTCATACTACAGTAAATGAACATTAATTTCACATGTAGGTTTCTCTCAATCAAAAAGCAAGTTTAGTTTCTACAGAACAAACTTCAATCTTCGTTGGGATCTTCTCGCAAATCGGTCAATTACTCGATCAATATCAACGTTTATATCTCTATGAATATTCATCAATGCTAACCCTACTAATCGTTCCTCCCTCATTTGAGATCGCATCCAGGTTTTCAATCTTCTGAGTGTGGAGAAGGACCTTTCTGCGCTTGCAACACTAGCTGGTAGAACTACTAAAATATGAAGAAGACGTTTTATTAACGGGAAGACATCTTGGTCACATTCGTTGAAGCTCGTGATTGCATTTCTAGGAACGTCATTTTTGCCTTTCCAGATGTTTTTCCACATATTGTATTCACCAATTATCTGTAGTTTTGCAGTGGCTGCATCAATTTCTAAGATATTACTAAACTGCGAGATGCTTTGTTGTAGTTGTAGACTCTTGATCTTATCTTCGTCAGAGGTCTCGTCAGAAAAAATGACTCGAGGAATAAGGTTCGTCAAGCCGTACACGTGCAACGTATCCTGCGGAAAACGTGACTTCAGGTCAAGCGTGACGGATTCAATCAAAGGTATATAGATTGAAATACGGTAGTAGCTAATTGGATCATTCACGGGTGGATTAGATCTATTCCTCTGCCGTTTAGTGACCCTTGGCGTTTTCATTTCTGTTCCTAGATTATCGGCCACCTTTGAAGCCTCTTCAAACAATTTAACAAACTCCTCTTCACATTTAACTCGCTTTTCTTCTAAAGCTATTATTGTGCTTTGGACGAAATCAACCGCTCTGTCAATATTTACATCTTCTTTTTGAAGGTATCGGCTTAGGGGGAGGGTAAGTGAAAGAACATCACTCAAGCACATTACGCCAACAATGAATTCACTTTCACTGAGGGCACAGATTAAAGCTTTTGCTTTGGAAGCAGTGTCCAACTCTTTCCATTTCGCAATTGTTTCCAAAGCAGTGACGAACTCTTCGAGGTGTGCTCGGAATTGCAGAACTGCAGTATGCCTCTCCATCCATCGAGTTTCGCACATTCCTGAAATTTGTCCACCTAATACATTTTTTAATACGATATTTCTTTTGGGAGAAGCCTTAAAAAATGAAATTGTCTCTTTCATGACGCCAACAGTATTCCTTATGCTCTGGACATTCGATGACTTAGATATGGACAGATTAAGAGCATGGCTATAGCACGGACACCTTATTGCATTCTTAGCTTCTTTCTGAATCGCTTGTAAAGCCCCAGCTACCTCAGATACCATCACACTGCAGCCATCCGTAGCAATTCCCACACAGCTGTCTAGGTCAAGGTTGAGTTCTTTCAGTTTGTTCAAAACAATGGTTGCAAGGTTTTCTCCTGAGAGTTTAGGTTCTACATCTTCATCATCTTCGAGCTCCAAATCTTGAAGTGTTTTGTAGCAGTCAGTAAAACTGATAAAGTCCTCCCTGACATTTCCTTCATCGGTGTATCGTAAAACCAAACACAATTGGGAGACGTGTGCCACATCTGTTGTTTCGTCAAACATGATAGAATACAAATTATTTTTTTTAACACGTTCTAGTATCTTGGAGGTAATCTCGTACCCTATACATTCAATTAAGTCGTTTTGAGTCGTCTTACTGATATATGTTGCTCTTGATTCGGAAGTTTGCAAATGTTTTTCAAGAGCCTTATCCCCAGCTTTTATACGGAACCGCAGGAGTTCTCTGAAGTTCCCATCATTGATACAACTACCTTCTACTGTTTCACATGACAAATCAATGTTTCCATCGTCTTGATGTCCTCGAAGTGGGATATTCTGCCGGCCAAGGAACAAAATGCTCTCTAATATGGGCTTCAGTCGCTGCCTGTTCTCCTCCATTTGTTTCAATCTTTGTGAACTTATTTGGTTCGTAATTTCTTTTTCTGGATTATGATAAGCCTTTAAAAAATTGGTAGCTGCTTCCATGGCTTGGCGATGATAACTATTATTGTTGTGAACTTCAAGGGCCCCATCTTTTCCAAGAAGTTTTGCAAACGATTTCAGAGGTTTAGTCACAAGGTTTTGAAGAGGAACGTTTTTTTGATATCCCCCAACATTTCCTGTCACAAATAAAGAGCAATATTTGCAATACAACCCATTTTCACTCGGTGAAATCACCAACCAAGGGTATTTTTCCATGTGAGAATTGTTAACAAATCTTCGCTCTTCCTTACCCGCCTTTCTGTGCGTTGAAAAAGGAAACTTGTAGTTTTTAGGAGGTTTCCACGGAGTTTCTAAGAGCCTGCACTTTGTAAAATCGTCAATAGGCTTTCCTTGGTATATAGCTATATCATTTTCAAACTCATGATTGTCTCTTGGTTTGGTTGTTAGGGATGATAATGCCGGTGATTCTAATTCAATGTTTTCAACTGGGTCTCTGCTGTTTTTTGAACAAAATGGAGATTGCTCAACATTGGTCGATGATAATGTTTCTGACTCGATGTTTCCAACTGTACCTCTATTGTTTTTTGAACATGATGGTAATTGAACATGAAGTGTTGCAGTATTTGTCCATGATAAGGTTTCTGATTCAGTGTTTCCAACTGGATCTCTGTTGTTCTTTGAACAAGATGGTAACTGAAAATCCGGTGCAGCAACATTGTAAAACGTTGAAATTTTCGGTTGGACGGCTTTCTGAAAATATCTCTCTATTGTTGAAGGACGCTTTTTTCCTCTCGAAGACACATTATCCTAAAAGAGAATAATTTTGTTACATTCAAATAATTTATAGTTTTCATGTAAATTATAATAACTTACAGGGTGTCCATACAAAACATTTGCCAAACTTCGGGATATGATTACTTAAATAATCATGTAAACTAATGAAAAGATTAATACAGTATGAAGGCATGTCCTAAAGTGTACCCAGGTAATCGTCATTTTGAATTTTGAATAAATAATGTTTTATCCCCGAAATCTTTTTACAGGTTCTTTTGAAACTCGGTATGTGTCCTTAACCCTTTAATGCATCGTGTAACTCACCAGTTACATATTTGTATTTACTTATTTCAGCGCACTCTGTCGTAAATTTTTAAATAATAAGCAACAAAAGGTCCTTGTTAGATGATAAAAAGTCTCGAATTCAGACCATTCTCGGCCAAAACTAAAAAAAATTCCATACTGGCATAAATACAATCAAACCAAACGAAAAAATACAATAATTCCTAGGATACCGTAACATGGGATTATTTTTTAATATTATACACGTGTAGTAGGCATATCCTTTTTAGTAGGCTACAAAACGTTGTCCCGTTATGAATAACGTTATTTATTAAGGGACGTATATTATCGATTATTATGTGAATGCTTAAATAGTTTGAAAAAAATCCATCCTAAAGGTTAATTTCGTTGGGAATAAAGTATAATAAATAATAATAAACAAAATACATGATGCATGATATATATACATAATACATATACATTTAAATTTTAAATTAAGCAATCATTATTATTCATCACACATAGGCTACTTGTGAATAACTTTGAATGTTTATTAGACCATGAGCATACAACAGAAAAAGTAAAACAAAACATCAGGTGAAAAAAGCCCCGTTACACTGAAAAAAATTACAATAATGATACCATTTACATACAGTAGTAGATTCAACCGCTCCAATTGCTCCAAAAGTGACATCCACCATAATTATCGCACGATGAAACCGACCATTATATCGTACACACTAATATAATAATAATTTACTTTAATATTGAGTAGAAATGAATTACGTCAGTAGGTACAGTAATCCGAACAGCCCTAAATCGGAAGAAAATTTGTTTAAAAAATTGCCCATGCATGCCCGAGGACCGCAACCGACTATTGTAGTATTTAGGAAAAAACACTCACCTGACTCTCCATAATGTTAAGATGAAGATGTTAAGCGTTTGTGATGATAGAACAGTTAAGATAGATACTTAAGAAAAAATTTTAAAGCATATTTTGCTATATCAAAATTTCCACACTAAATAAAAACAAGAAAACATCACTTTAAAATTACAGCTTTACTGCTCACGATTCACAACTGAACACAACGCAATGCAACGTATTTTGACATTAGTAAACCCCGACAATCGACATAAGGTCGAGAATCGCCTGCGCCGCAGTGTTTCCACTTGACGAGAGAATTACCCCACGCAAAGAAACGACAATCCCCATTTTATCTCACAAATTAACCGTTACTTTCCTGGAATCGTTTATTAAATAATATAACTGGGTTAGGGTTATATTGATTTATTTATCCAAAGCAACACTTAGTCTCTTACATGACAGACTTATAGATTGTATAAGTACTGAGTTAAGATATCTCGTATTTGGGATAAAAATCCCTAAAGTGTAAACACTGAGAAACCTTTCCGGGTCCCGAGCCGAAGCCCCACGAAGGCTACCGACAAGTTACGAGAGACGAAAGTTGCCGACAGTTGCCGGACTCGCGTTGTGATTGATTGAAGTTTTGGGGGGGAGTTAGTGGAGCAGACCTACCTCAATTGGTGCGGGGGGGGGGGGTATTGCCAACTAGTTACCTGTGTCGCAAGCGCTTGCTTGTAATCTGAGTTTAAAGCTTTTAGATTTTGATCGTATGAATATTGATTTTGCTTTTTTACATTTTGTTGAACCGATTACTAAATCTTTCACCTGAACTTAAAAAAATATGTATTTAAGTGTTTGGGGGGGGCGACCGCCCCTACCGCCCCCCCTCTGGATCCGCCTCTGCAAGGAACTAAGGGTGGAAGTCTGTCATTCTTCTGCACTTATTGATTTTCTAAAAACTATATCTCTTCCTTGAATAAAAGAAGCAATTTTTGCACATAAAAATCATCTACATTCACACTTAAAACTTATTCATACGAATCACAATTTTCCAACTGTAATTCTTTAATAATTGTATTTATATTTAGTGTTTTTCTCCTTTGTATCCAAGGTCGAACAAATATTTTTTTCGTTTTCTCTTTTTTTTGTAGTAGCATAATGGTTATATTATCATTTGATGCAGCAGCATTAAAGTCAACACTACTCGATCCATTAAAGCAATTAAACTGCACAAATAAACCGAAAACATAACCTCAAAATATATCTAGTTAATATTCTGGCTAATAAAAGAAATTTGACCGGTGTAATATGATTTCTTTGGCACTACTTTCTCAAATATTTGATCAAAGATCTTTGATAAAAGTTTGTCCAAATATTTGTCAAATTTCTTTGATAGTGTAATATGGCTTTTACTGAGTAGTATGCTCTATCAGTAAAATGCTACATTTTATTCTTTCTCTCAACTGCTTAAAATTTCAAACCCGAATATTGTAGACTTCTTTCAAATAAAATTAGGTGGTGTTTGCGAAGTTTAAAATCATTAGCAGTTCTGGTAATATAGCTGTGTTCAAATTTAGATTTTGTAATTCATCTTTAATGTTATGAACCCAGCTCAAGACAGCAAGCTTATGAATTTTAGCACTCGGAAAAGATTTTTACAAGAATTTAGTGACCTAGAATTTGTCGTTGTTAGAATTATTTTCTTCTGTAATATAAATACTAATTTTACTTCCGAGGTAATCTCCCAAAAAAAAATTCCATATCTTAGGACTGATTCTACAAACCCATGAAACAATAAACATCAAGCAAAGTACATTCACTAAGTGCGTATGAAGTTGACCTTAATTTTTGCTTAACAAAGAGCATTATTTTATAGCATTCGTGGAATATCTTTAAGATCCTATTTTCGTTATCAAGTTGTTGAAATAAAAAAATACTTATTAGAACCAATCTTAACCTTACAGGAGTGCTACAAGCCTCAGTTCTATCATAGATCATGAATAATAAAATAGATCATGTATGCATATGGGGGCTGTGTGCCGAAAAAAAGGTTGTCGCGAAAATAGTGCAAGGTAGCGCTAGGGAGAAATCATTGGTAGCATTGGTGTTTCACACAGCTTCCATCGTTTCCCCAATAGATAACGCCACTATCGTCGAATTTCCAGTGGAACAAAATATTGCATTGGATCGGAGTTCTATTAGGTTATCCAAATACAATGGTTCTATCTTATTTTTGTTATATATAAGCATAGCAGTCCATAATCTGAGGCCACAAGGTAGAGGTGCAAAATTACAGACAGTTTTCCCACTGCAAGCAGAACGAAGCAATGCCTGAGCCGAGGCTGAGGCGCAAAAAAATTCTACTAATACATTTTGTACATGCAGGCAACTATTTAGCACCTTTGTGAGTAGACCATTTTCTCTAATAGTTGGTTAAAACCCTAAAACATATAAACTTAATTTTGGAAATTCGCTCAACTCACTTCAGCTGTGTGATCGAATTATTTGGATTTATTCACTTGATCTTCTTTTTGAGGGGGGGGGGGGGGGGTCCAACCCTTATGCACATCAGCCTCAAGGGCTTATTGACCTTACTATATTGATGTTGACAATTCCTAGGTTATCATTGGCAATGCCAAACAGTAATAAAGGAAGCTGTATAAAATAAGACATATTAATATTGCATGGCAGCTGATTTGAACAACTTAGATTTCTGTTTGTTATATTAAGACATTAGAGCTTAGTAATAGATTTTAAGGTTATTCCTGAACCTGAGTGAATTAGTCTGAGCAGAACAATCGTGGGTTTTCTCAATCATGCAAGGATTTCTTCTAGTTAATGTTTCAATAACGTACAGTATCTGTACTGGCCTTCCTATTATCTTTAAATTCCCTATAATAATTACATGTTTAGTGAAATATCTACAATCTCAAGGGAGCAGCATCGACAAGAGTTTTTCGAGACCACCCCCAATTTTTTTGAGATGGTACTTGGCTGGGCAGTGACCAGTAAGGATTACTAAAATCCCCGTCTAAGATTGTTTCTGCCCAACAATAGAAGCTTTCGACTTGGAAATGCGGATGAACATTTTACCTTGCCTAAGCCCAGGAGCACCGTTCCAATGTGAGAACCAACTTTTCCCTGTCCAGATTTCAACATTTCTTGGGCCTCCCACAGAAAGGATCTGTGCCAATGAAGGGCTTTTTGGCCCCAGTTCTAGAAAGGCGATCGCTGCCTCATTACCCTTTATTACTTGGCCAGGCACCCTTTTAAGAGTAATTTCATTGAGTCTAGCCATTTCAATCACTGCTTTAAAACAGTCCCAAACTTGCCTTAATTACAGCCAGCGAGGTGAGTGATGAAACTCTTGATTCGCGTAGGAGGGGAAGTAGAATAGGGGAGACATAAACCAACAGGTGATTGGTTCCCCTAGCAGCTGTCCCATGCACAAACTATCTCTTTGCCACTGCGCATCCCCAAGACAGTTTCATCACTTGCCTTCTCGGCCTGTAACTTGCCAACAATTAAAATTATACATAAAACTGCAGATTTCAACATTGTAAGTTAAAAATTATGGGTGGATTGTAAAGTCGGTATTTAATTTGTACTTGCACTCAATGATTAAAGAAAATTTAAGTTTTGCTGATATTTTGCCGAGACGAAAGTGGCTACTTGTTCTACTAAACAAGATGTTAGACATTGACTGGAGTGACGTATAGGGACACTTTGCCAGAGTTGACGCAGTGAAATGTTTTACGGTAGAGTCGCAGATATTTGGGGATTAATTATGGTTATAGCACCCACTTGCCATGTTTTGGTGTCGGAAAAACAATTTATTGCAAATTAAAGTAGCTTTGCTATGACGGCACCACTGAACTCTCTAACTTTGTGATCTATCTGCTGTAACCCTAAAATTTAATGACTTCTCAAGGTATTTAGGCAAAGAAATACTAACCAAATTAAATCTGGGTAAATATTTATTTTTCTAAACAATTAACAAGAAAAATTATGTTTGAATAACAAAAATATATAACATTAAATAATATATATATATTAAATATACAATGTCAAAACAATTAACTAATAATATATTTAATAATTGACATTTTGTACAAACAATTGTTTATCTAATGGCAGTATTTATTTCAAAACAAAATTACAACTTCTAAATAATTCGACCACGCAGCTGAACCATTGGGCGAATTTCCAAAATTAAATTTTTATATATTTTTGGGTTTCAAACAATTATTTGGGAAATTGATCTACTCACGAAGGTGCTGCCAGCATGTACCAAATATATTGCCATCGGTCGCCACGGTAAAAGCCGTGGACTTAATTCTGGTACTTTTACATTTTGATTGTTTTTGGGGGAACCAGATGGGCTGCGTAAAAAACAAAATGCGCAGAATTATTTCGTATGTCTAATTTTTTTAAAAGAAAACTTCAAAAAAATTTAATTCTAGTACGAAAAATCTCAAAAAAATTTTACTTCTGTTCAAAAATTTGGTCTACTTCCGGTAAATTTTTTTGGCTAACGAACTCGTCCAAACGACTTAGAAAAACAACCTGTGTACTAAATTTTGACCAAATCGGACATAAAATGCGTCCGTTAGAGTGCGCACACATATATACATAAAGTTACTTCCGGTCAAAAATTTAGTCTACTTCCGGTCAATTTTTTTGGCTAACTTACCAGTTCAAGCTACTTAGAAACCCAATGTGTGTACCAAATTTGGTCCAAATCGGACATAAAATGCGTCTGTTAAAGTGCGCACACATACATAAATATATACATAATATATAATATATATGACTTTTAAAACATGTTCTGGTGACCATGATCGGTGCTCATTTGCTACTCCTGATCTTGGGTCTTACCATAAGAGCCACTGCAATAGCTCATTTTTCCATGGAAACACATGTATTTGTTTACAAGATTGTGAAGTTACGTAATTAAATGTTTAACAATAAGAAGGTCAATGGTTCACTTAAAGATTCTGTTCAATTGGTACCTAAGTGAACACTGGGAGTTTCATCAACCTTTTGTGTAGGAGCTCAATAAACCCTTAAGGCTGACATGCCCATCTAAGAACAAGAATCGCTTGGTTACTTGGAAGTACCGATCATTTGTTTAATATTTACAGTAATACAGATTCTGAACATAGTACCAAATAGGTAGAGAACCGAACAACAAGCCAGTTTGCCTAGTAGTGGAGAGTTTGCATGGTAAATCTTTTAAAATACATATCCTAATTTATTATTTAGTTACAAAATCTGTTGAAAATTAAGTGCATTTTTTATTTATCATCACATCGTTATTCATAGCTTTATTTTATGCCTTTTAACGAATTTCCATAGGAGTTACTGCAGTGACTCTTATGGTGAAGTCTAAGGATGGGGGAGTGGTCAATAAGCATTGATCATGGTGTGGTGGTTTTTGGGGTGTCATTAAAATTTTTGTATATATTTGTTAGCATTCTAACGGCCGCATTTTACATCTGATTTGGTACACACGTTGGTTTTTTAAGTCGCTCGGATGAGTTCGTTAGCCAAAAATAGCCAACTAAGCCCTTTTTTTGACAGACAGTAAATTTTTGTTTGGATTTTTCGAACTACCATTGTTTGGTCTGCCATAAGGCCAATGTATTCATTCTCTCTAAATAATGATATCGCTCACTCTCTATAACGATATTTTCAGTTCAAGATTTGGCTACTTTTTTAGTAATCGTGGTAACCGACTCAGTAGTTCAACGACCAACGTCTTTAATTTTCCGATCCAGGCACGCCATGAGAGCATTCCGTTGTTTTCTATTGTGATTTGACGTCTGACCTTGAGCGGCTGCCTATGCATTGTCGCGACTGGAATGGTGGGAGTTCAGTTCGCCACACACTGTCTGGCTGTTCACATCGGATCTCGACTGTCAGTTGTTCTTAGCGCTTTTAGCGGTTACATTTGTGTGTATGTTTGTTTTTTGTGTGTGTGAAAACAACATGCTTTCAAAAAAACATAAAGTGCTTACTGTTGAAGAAAAAGTGTCTTTGATTAGAGCAATAGAAAAAGGCGAGAAGCAGACTGATGTTGTTCGACGCACTGGGCTTTCTCAATCCACTGTGGCTACGATTTGGAAGGACAGGAAGAAGTGGCTTGATGCGGAGATTCAAGAGGGGAGCAAGAAAAAAATGCGTAAACCACAGTACGAAGATGTAGATCGAGCTGTTCTATAGTGGTTTCAACAGCAACGTATGAACCATATCCCACTTTCTGGACCACTGATCAAAGCAAAGGCAGAGTTTTATGCGACGGAGCTGGGCATTGCTGACTTCAAAGGTTCTGAAGGTTGGTTAAGCAAGTGGAAGCAGTGTCATAACATAAACTATGGGCAGATCAGTGGAGAGGCTCGTGATGTTGTACAGATTGTTGGTTGGAAAAAGAGTGGCCTGATATGAAGGCTCGATATTCAGCAGAAGACATTTTCAATGCTGATGAAACTGGCTTGTTTTACAAACTGACTCCAAACAAAACTTTGAAATTCAAGTCAGAAATTATCAATTGGAGGGAAATTATCAAAAGAAAGAATCACTGTTTTAGTGGCAGCTAACATGACTGGTACATTGAAAAGAAAAGTTTTAGTGATAGGCAAATCCAAAAATCCGTGTAGTTTCAAAAACATTAAGCGTCTGCCTGTGACTTACAAAGCCAACAAGAGTACGTAGATGACCTCTTAAATTTTTGAAGAAGAAATAAGAAAATGGGATTCTGAGCTCAAGGCTTCTGGTGGATATCTGCCCTGCACATCCTGCAATAGCCGATCTTCAAAACATAGAACTTTGTTTCTTACCAGCTAACACCACAAATGTCTTCCAACCAATGGACCAAAGTATCATAAAATGCCTTAAAAGTCACTACCGAAGAAGGCTTTTGATGGAATTGGTAGAAGCAGATGGAAATTTTAAGGCCACTATCTTAGACGCAATGCAAATGATCAGCAGAGCATGGGATGAGGTGACAGAGAAGACGATAAGGCATTCATTTAAGCATGCAGGATGGATGGAGGACCAAGCAGCAAGAGAAGATGACGATGATGACTTGCCTTTAGTGGTTTGGGCTCGACAGTTAGAGCTTATTACTGTTTATGAATCAGAAGAGCTGCAGGATTATGAAACTGTCGATGAAGCAGTGGCTACAACAGCTTGAGTTTCAGATGAGGACATCTTCAATGCAGTCTGAGTGAATGAAGATGAAGACAGTGACCAAGAGGAATTTGATCCAGAGCCAGAACCAGTCCCAACTCCTCAACAGGCCTTGGAGGCAACTAAAATCCTCCACAAATTCTTCACCCACCATGAAGATGATCTAGCTACAGAGGATGTTTTGCGTTTGCAAGATAAAGTAAGGTCATTGCTATTTAAGACGAAAAAACGGCAAACTACGTTAAAAGACTTTTTTCATTAAATATTTGGTATGTATTCAATGTACAATAGTGTGTACTGTAATTTCATTTGATTGTTGTAGTTTTTGTGTATCCATACAGCATATTGGTCATAATTTTATTGATTTAGTTTATCAATTTGACATTGTAATGATAATTACTGTACTGATTGAAAATATATACTGCATGTTATTATTCTACAGAGTCTTGTTAATAAACCTGCATTACTGAGCTGTACATCATTTTTTAAATCAGTTTTGTTAATAGTCTCTCTTTATAACGATCTCTCTCTATAACGATGAAATCGTCTGGTCCCTTCAATATCGTTATAGAGAGAGTTTGCTGTACAATGAAAATTTTGCGGTTTTTATCTAAAATATTAAATATAGGAGTTAGTTCTACACACTTTGTTTTTTTACACGACCTTATAGGTCATCTGGTTCCCCAAAATCTATCAAAATGAAAATAAAAGTACCCCATTCAAATCCACATATGGTGGCAGTTTATGATCAGAGGCCGATGGTCTTTGTTCTGAGTTTGTCCGCTGCGAACGGAACGAAGCAACACGTGATCCGGAGCTACAGGCTGAGATACAAATTCTACTAATATATTTTGTCCACTATTCAGCGCCTTCATGAGTAGACCAATTTCCCAAATAGTTGATTGAAACGAAACCCTAAAACATATAAACTAAATTTCGGAAATTTTTTCAACTCACGTCAGAGGTTCAGCTGCGTGATAAAATTATTATTTATATATTGTGTTATAACATGTCTACCTTTATATTTACTGTAAATGTGTAATACTTGTTAAAAGGAAATAAGGTATTCAAATCATCATTCAAGGGTCCTAAAAGTCAATTAAAAATAAAATGTTCACGATCTGTTGGACACCCTAGTTACAAAGGCTGGTTTACTTATAACAAATTTCAATTAAGTCAATTATTTGGACTTATTTTTGTTAATGCATGTGTAATCTAGAAATTCACAAAATATGAACAGGCCAAAATAAAAGTACAAACCACAAAAGCATTTAACATAAATGACATTAGATTAGTATTCTTGATTTACAAGAATGTCATAAACGATGATTCAGAATATTTTTAGATTTGTTTTGATTAAAGACTAGGTTTATAGGTTTAAAATATCAGTTTTGTCTCTAGAATTAATTTGTCAGGAATATTTATCAAATTAATGATTTAATCATTTGAAACAATTAAATTTAATGGAATGTATTTTAATAAAGAATGAATACTACTAAAAACTATAAATAATTTTTTTTAATATGCATAGTGTTGGGGAGGAGCTGTTTTATTCTCTATTCACATAGTCAAATTTTGTGATAGCCTAACTATCCAATTTTTGTAATAAAAATGGATTATGAAAACGACCATTTCATTATAATACTTTTTTTTAGTTTACAAAATTCTGTAATTTATTTATCCACTTCATTAGTTTAATGGTAAGTGAGTAAGGCTAACAACAGACGAGACACCGGTGTAAGGGACACTGGTAGCGGTCGGTGTCCATGATCGGTAGCCGACTCAGACACTGCAGAGACACCGGTGTCTCTGACATCACAGCTACCTTCTATTTATTTTTGAAACACTCAGAATGTTCATAGTTTCTGTCAGTAGGCTTTGGCTATAGAATTTATAAATATACAGAAGACTTCATTGCAGCAATGTTTTTTCAAAGTTTTATTAGAATATTCATAGCTTGTTATGTCCCACAAACAAGGTCGATTGCGAATAATTTCTATAAATTATACCAATTTTCTACTGACATTTTTATATTAAATAAAAATTAACAATTGTTGTCAATTTTTAAAAATATAAATGATAAGCCTGATTAAAATTAAAAAAAGTAAATGTGTGCGGTCGTGGGACCACCGTCAGGAACGAAGTTCACCACGCCTTTTCTTCAATTCTTTTACATGCCTTAATGGCAACATACACACATAATTTTAATCTTTCAATTGCCGTTTATTATTAGATTATTTTTTATACAAATATTTACTGTTTCCATACGTTTAATGTTATTATAATAAAGTTTTAGAATTAAATATAACATCAAAGCTAAGATGGTAGGCCTAAGCACAGTGAAATGTCCATTCATTGTAAATACATTCAATAAACATAAAATGTTGGTTCTTCAGTCTACGCCTAACCTAAAATTATTGTGTGTATGTTTAATTTATTTTACCTGTCTTAACGGCAACATAAGTACAATAACTTTAGGTTAGGTAGGTTAGGTCTAGACTTAAAATTACTTTCTAGGCCTAACCTAAAATTATTGTATGTTTGTTGCCGTTATGGCAGGTAAAATAAATTAAATATACACAAATTAATTTTAAGTTAGGCCTAGACTGATGAACGAACATTTTATGTTTATTGAATGTATTTCAGCGCTTGACGATAATATCTGAACTACGATTACACAATGGTGGCACACTAATTTTTAAATGGTGGCACGCTACTAGTGTTTCGTCTGACAGCAATAATGCAAATGAATGCCCTTGCGGAATCCCGTACACTGTCCGGTGTCCCAGCTTCTCGCGGGGAGGGACACCGTAGAGCCACTGAATCTGGTAACACGCTACAGAGTGTCTCGTCTGTTGACACACATTTAATTGGTAGTAAATTTAGTGTACCGTACACCAGTATCTCGTCTGTTGTTAGCCTTACATTCTTAAAGAAGTTCTTCAGCTGTTATTAATGGTGATGTAAAAACACAACAGCTACTATATCTAATTTTTTTACTAAGCCCAAATTTTACAATGAATTTGTGAGCGAATGGGAGGTGGTACAAAGCTGGGAGAGGTTTTATTTAACGGTCTGGACATGAAATTTTAGGGAAAAATATTTATTTTTCTTAATTGTGGCCCGAAAATTTGTTACGGAATAAAATAATTCCCATTTAAATAGCACGGGAGTATATAGGTGTAAATCAGGTGATTTTAGTGTTAAAAACAGACGATTGTATACAATATTCTCTGTTTGAAGTTATTGTTTGTTAATGATGGATGTTGAATTTTATTATAATTACTTGTTCGGACATTTGCCATCATTTGTGTGTTAAATAATCAAACACGACGTTTCGGGAATACAAATCAATTCCCGTTCTCAAATGACTAAAACTAACGGTACCTAAACCTAGACAACTAGGCCTATGTAAGGGTGAACAAAGTAAAACTACAAATTATTACTAACCTTAAATATCTACATGATGGATCTCAGAGCTAAGACTGAGAAGTCAAACACACCAACCACAGACACAACACAATTCATACACTAAGCACACGCAAAGTTTTACTTTGTTCACACTTACATAGGCCTAGTTGTCTAGGTTTATGTACCGTTAGTTTTAGTCACTTGAGAAAGGGAATTGATTTGTATTCCCGAAACGTCGTGTTTGATTATTTAACACACAAATGATGGCAAATGTTCGAACAAGTAATTATGTATACAATAACTGCCATTTAAAATAGATGGGAATATATAGGTGTAAATCAGATGATTTTAGTGTTAAAAACAGTTGATTGTATATAAACTGGAAAATTCAGCTATCACAACACCTGAATGTGCAGTTTTATGATGTGTTTTGTTATTGTTGCTGAGTTTTTGTTTCAAAGTGAGAATTAAAATCAGAGCAGACATCAAAATTAATTATGCAGGTAGGTAATCATTATTGTGCACATTATATTCACAAATTTCAAACAATAACTTAAAAGTATAGTAACTTATGAAACTAATAATTTATTCAATAAATTAAATATATAGCCTATATATAGGGGATATTGCCCCTACTTACAAGTCACTAGTAATATTATAATTAATGAAAAACTAAATAAAAATAACACCCTTCACTCCACCATACTTTAGTGCTATAACACAGATATACCTAGTTCATAAATACAATCATTTTATATTAAACAAATATACAATTATAATATTATCACAACCTTAAGTTTTAGGATATTTTGTTATGATATTTACAGTGATTATTAATATAGTATAAGTTCATAGTCAGTTACAATCAGTACCCTTTCAACATTAATTCTTCTACTAACCTAAAAACATGAACTCTCAAATATTACTTGGCTCAGTTAACGTTTTGCTTGGAGAAGGGAATTGTAGCAGAACTAGTGAAGCGTATACATCCAGCATTTCACCACGAAAGGCAAAATCACTCGACGGACTCTTGATTTTACCTATTTATTATTCATATATGTAATTTATATCACCTTTTAGAGAAAAACGTGGTAAATAAAACTAAATTTTTGGTTCATAAAAAATGAATAAAATTTTATCATAGTAATGAAAAATTTTAAAAGTTCTAAAATTCTAAATAATTTGTATTTTTGGACACATGAAAACTTTCTGCAAACAAATTATGGATAATTTACTTTTCAAACTATTTTTTGTACAACCTTTTGTTTGGCCAAGAGAGAAGTAATTTCTGCGCTTTATTCCTTCCGTACCTAGTTTGGTGTAAACATTATGGTATCATAATTTTTTTACTATCAAAGTGTATTGAGATTTTTGAAATCATTTCACGAGTATGACTAATTGTTGGTAACTTTTGTTGCTTTATATAAAAAATAATGAAAACAATGACTGAATTAACCTACGAAAAAATTGAAAGCAATTTATTGCACGGTAGTAAAGTTATTAAAATAAAAATTTAGCGAATATAAAAACGAATCAAATTAAACTGTAATAATATTTTGCAATGACCCTTTACGTGTTCACTCGAGTTCGTTGTAAGACTGACTGATATAGTTTTCACGCTTACTGTACCTTCTTAATTTGTAAATTTTATTGCACTATATGAACAAATTTACTTTATAAATTGTCACTAATTTTTAAGTTGAAATAGAGGATTACAGAATCGAATCCACATTTTTTAAACACCCTGTATCGCCATACAATTTTTAATCACCCTTTTTGCCAATATAAGATATAAATTTAATATTTGAACGGTTTAAATGCCAACATTCTTAGTTCTAAAGTTACATGTAACTTAATCTTAAGTTATAGTACAACTACAGAAGTAAAATGTACGATAACAACGATAAGGCTAAATTGTCTACTTGATCTGTGAATGCTTCGACCAACGATGTCACCAAGATTGCTAAGATCGGCTGTAATAAGTTGGTTCTAGGAATGTATCCTGTAACAGAGAATAAATATTACAAAATATTGAAATAACAGTTCACTTTCAAAAAAGATCTTGTATTGTCAATACAAGATCAAAAAGAATATATCAATAAGTATATTACACTATGTATTTCTTATGGGGATTTTTAGTAACTTTCACCCCCCCATGAACCATCCTAAAAATTATTTGAAAACCTTTCTTAGCGAGCACCTGGGGTCCTAGAGGAAGCTACCTACCAAATTTCATTCCAATCCATCCGGTGGTTTTTGAGATTTCGTGACGAGTGAGTCAGTGAGTGGTATTTGGATTATATATATATAGATAAAGTCATGACTTTTGGCGTCATGGACAATTTTGTTGAATGACAATTTAGTCATTGGTCATCACAACAAAGCTTGTACCGCGATGCCTAAAAACCTCAGTTTAATTTTTTGTTAGTGACAAGTAAATGCCATATAAAAATTAATTGTCGTGGCATTTTCAATTCATGTTCACCAGAATAATATATACAAACTCCATGACTGTGACAACTACACAGATATTATACAGCAAACATAATTTGTATTTTTTATTGAATTTAATTAATTACGACCAATTCGAAATTTGACCAATTTTGATGTAAAGTAACAAAATTCAACTTGTTTTTCATCTTTTTAATTTATTAAACATATTCAAATTCTCAATTCAATTACCATCTCCTCGTATCTTAACAATATTACTTTCATTTATTATCAGGGATGACAAAAATAAAAAGCCTAAACAAAACTTCATAGTTCAATTACACACTAAAGCCGCGGTCACACTAGGCTGGTTACCAGCCGCTAGTAACTAGCCGCTGGTAATATCACCAGCAAGCAGCGCAGGAAAAAGAGTTCACATTTGAATGTGCAAGGCTAGTTAGTAGCCGCTAGTAAAGTGACTGTTATTATGAAAATGAATATGAAACTGATTAAATGTTTATATGAGACCGTGATTTTCGTTATTTTTATCGCGGTATTATATATGACAAATATTATCTTTAACTTTAAAAAACATGGACGGGATTTGCAAAAACATTTTTTTAAACTGCATTTTAGGTATGCCTATTTTAGGATTGAAATCTTTAAACATAGTTGCACAGTATTATAATAAATCTTAAATACCTACCTACAATTTCGTTTCGTTTCTGAGTTTAGATTTTTTAGCCGTTAATAATAACTACTCATTTTATGAATGTTATTTTAATAAACGTGACAATAATAACCAATATAATGCATTTAAAATATTGATTATAAAAAAAATCAATGACAGCACTATAATGGTTACAAGATCAGGGTTCAACAGAATTAATTCTACATTTTAGTATAATTTAATTCGACATAGTTGTAATTTTTTATTGGAAATGGCCTACACGCCTACAACTCCTTCACCAGCCACTAGTGAGCTACTAGGGGTTTAAATTGGCTGGCTGGCGCCAGCGAGGAGGTCACGTGACTGCTAGCGGATGGTAGCCAGGGTTAAAAAGTTAAACATGTTCGACTTCTGTTTTCGGCTAGTAAATACTAGCCCGCTGGCATTATCCAGCTGTTGGTGCTGGGTCAGACTACGCTGCTTGCTGGTAATATCACCAGCGGCTAGTTAGTACCGTGTAGCGGCTGGTAACCAGCCTAGTGTGACCGGGGCTTTACATACACAGCAACAAATGAGACCTAAAACACATCAACAATAACATAACCTAAATCATCTGTTATACTGAGTAAAGTAAATAACTTATTATTTGAAACTCAATTAGGTTATCAGCTATTTAGAACCAATGATTTCATATTAATTTAGTTGTAGCATACTGATGCAATTTTAAAACTCGGAATATAACAAAGTAAAAGTGTAAATCAAATATTTGTCTTCACAGTGACTTAGAACTTCAAATTATCTTTTAAATAAAAAAAGAATTATCAAAATCGGTTAAGTATTAACTTTAGGAAGCGAGTGAATAAAAAGCAGGAATTTTGTTAAATATATAGATGTTTTAGCTAAGACCAAATTAAATCAATTTCATTTTGGTTAATTTATTTACACAAATTTTATATTAAGGTACAAATACAGAATAAAGTTTGACCTTTACATTATTTATAGTTTAAAACTAACAGCTGGGGTTTAATTGGCATCCATTATTTAAAATTTCTGACTTTGGCAGACTGCCCAAAGTGACGTTCTCTCAGGGGAGAACCATTTCAAGATGCAACCATTTCGAACCTATGCATATTCGGTTATTTAATACACTTAAAATCATCCAATCGTAATAAAACTGGCACCGTTGGAAAGGAAATCAATTAAACTTTAATTTTTGCATTTAAAACTTTTTCGTAAAACGTATATTTACATACGTGATCATCGTTTTAAAATATGCAGATCAAGTTACAGCTGTTTCCGCGCGCGAATTTGCATACAATTGTACTGTTATTTCCTACTTCTTACACGTCCAAGACCATCTACAGAAGTATTTCTATCGAGATTATAAATATACCATTGGATTCTCAAGATTTTATCTTTCTAATAGTGCCTTCCAATCAGATGTCACTACTTTACACGATTTATGACGAAGATTTCTGTAACCCGTTGCGATTGGACAGTTTTCAACCAATAAAACAGGCTCGTTTGTCAACCGAGATAACGCCTACAATATCATAAATATGTTTTGACAGATTTCTTTTCACCATTTTGTAGAGAATAGTTTCATCTTTCTAACGGTGGGAAGTAAACTGGAAATAACCAGTTTTTTGTTTGTCTAGACAGCAGTGAAAAGTACATAATTAGGACAGTCTGGTGAGACCGTCTAGCGCATGGGTTCCCACGATATTCATATCACCCTTCCTGCGACCGGCGACTTTTCATTAGATTGATGTCATTTTGTTATTCAAATAATGATAACTCAAACACTTTTGTGAACTAAGGAAAGACAAGTATACGGTTCTTTTCTTTGATTTATCCTCTACACTTGGTTATAATAATATTTCATTTTTGGGTAAAAGCATATATTAGTAAATTACGTTTCAAACTAGGCCTAGTTTTGTTAGCAGTCGTGTATTTGGAACATAAGAAATTTAGGTTTTTGGTTTTTTCAAAATAAGAAATTTGAAATTGATAAATGTTTTTATAAAGGTCTATTTTGAACTAAATTATGAAACTTTTTATGTTTACGTAAAAATTACCAAAAATGTTTACTACTTGTTATGTAGGCCTAAAGTTGAACTTTTTCCTTTTGTTACTGAACATTTTTTATTTCTTGAGCTAATAACTTTTACAATTTTACATCAATAAATTTTTTAATTGCATATATGAATTCTTTGAACCTTTCTCTACAAAAAAGGTACAGAACACTTTTGGATTGGGGTAGAATTACTATTTTTGGCGAATTTTTTAAAATATGCTTGCAAAACACTAAAAACCGGCTTGCCAATTTCAGCTATAACCAGGGCAGGTCTAACTTGATAGGTAGCTATGTATTATTTATTTGTTGCCATAGCAACCAAACCTAAATGAGTTTATAACCTCCCGTAGTAGATTTCTATTGTTAAACACTTTTTAAAGTGATAAGCCTATGTTACTCATGAAAGTTTAACTTATCCTCATGTGGCAGATTTAAAAAAAGTATATTCAGTAATTTCTGAAATTAACCTGAACATACACACAAAGTTTCCCTATTTATTAAATTAGAGTAGATTAAAGTGTACTACATCTAGAAAACATGATGACAAAACCTACCAAAATGAATAAAAGCCAACACAACAAACAGCTGTGACAGGAAGCAAGCCACAGTCCCTTCTTTTGTTCTCTCTGAGCCTGTGACAAAAAAATAAATGATAAATATTTTGTTGCCCTATACTTTCAGAATCAGAAACATTTATTGTCACGTCAATATAATTATTAAAAAATGTCGTGGTTATACAGTGTCCCATAAGTAAACAGCCAAACTTCGGGAAATGGTTCTATGGGTCAAAATAAAGAGAAAATCAATAATAATTTTTTCTTCCAAAAACGCTTTGTTTTCCAGATATCCGCTATTTTTATTTTTTTTTCAAAATAATTCATATCTAGAGAAATATTTGACTGATTGAGTTCAAAATTGGTATAATGTTTAACCTAATAATGATGCATCTCAAGAAAAATAAGCGGTTATATCAAATAATGTGTTTTAAAATGGCGGCTGTTTGAACATTTCAAACCTAAATTACTCAAAAACCGTACATTTTAACAAAAAATGCCAAGACACCTTTTTAATTGTCTATCGCATGATGTAACTGTCAAAACAACCAGATGAAGGATAACAGCTAAGTTAAAGATAATGATAGCAAAATTTAATTTAATACTTCCATTTAATGCACATAGAAGGATGTCGGGTAGAACAAACCAATTATTATCCATAACTTAACTTCATCCTTCATCCAGTTGATAGTACTATGAGCAAGTATATCACCTTGTTTTTTTGTAAATTACACTATAACCTCGTTTATCCGGTTTTGATGGGACCAGTATACCGTTACGGATAAACAAAATTCCGGATAAAACAAATATCTTGGGGTTTTATATAAAAATATATGTTTTTATGAATCATTTATTGTAATATACAATAATCACTACTACTGGTAAGTACAGAAAAATTAGTTCAATTATTGCAAGAAATAAGACAAAGAAAACTGAAACTTTTTACTATTTTTAAAGAAATCATAATGTTCTTCTGCTTTACTGTCTAACACAACACTGATCTTACGAAGATCAGAGCAGAAGTAAACAAACAAATGGCGCTGATTAACGGGTGCCTCTGATTCACAGTGACGACATGGTACTACAGTCAGGTTTGTCCACAGCTGCATCACGCCGTACACTCAGTACCGCAAAACTGACACCCTGCACGAGATCTGCCACGACTCGTGTTATATTGTCGCAAACAATTAAAATTTTTTCTGAGGACCATGATGGATAAACCGGAGTTCCGGTTAAATGAGGTTTTAGTGTATTGTTTTTACATTGTCCATTAACCTATGGTATTTTAACGATGTACTTATTGTTTTCTTTGTTTGGGTTCCATTTCTACTTTATTAATGTTTTACCTAGTAAAGTGTGGTTGTAACCATTGAAATTTCTGTATTATATTATTTATTTCATTTTAAAATCACTTCATTAATTGGTATTATTAGGACTGTATGTCCGAAACTATTGTATGCTGTCAGTTTATGGTTGAAAGGATATTTGGACAAGGCATGGACGGTGTGATCTGTTAGTGTAGGTTATCTAATATACCTTGAATGATAATTTGTGGTTTGTATGGTTATGGTTAGGTCTACAAGAATGGGATTGAAAGTGCCTGACAAAAGGTGAAATGTAGGTAACCGTTAAAAAAAATTACAAAAAAGGACACCACAAAACAAAAAGTATTCATTGAAATGAACAAATCCTGTAAGGCAGTAAAGAAAATCACGTGTATTTATTCTTGTAACTGTATGACGTCTATTCTATTTGTTCGGCATCTGTTTTACATCAAAATATAACAAATTTAAGTGTGAAGAACTTCAAAAATTACCTGGCCATTTGCGTCTTCCGCACCATGTGCCGCACATACTCGCTGCAGTATCACCGACCCCTACTGCCAGCAGTCCTGCCAACAATGGAAGTAACACTTGCTGAGACGGCATCGGATGCAACCAGAGAGGTGCTGAGCAACCAACCAGAAGATAGATAGGTGTGAGAGCAATAACAGAATCTTTCTCATCAACAAAAGCTTGAAAACCTGAATCCAATCCTGCTCCGAGAGGAGGTAGTTTTAACACTCTTAATGTCTGAAATTAAATAAGAAATAAGATAAATTGGCTGACCGTAATACTTGTTTTTATTACAGTCACTTGTACTTTAACCAGTTGTCCTCACATTAAAAATAAGCAATGCTCACCTAGCTTTTACAGAACATCATTGATTTGTGAAATTAAAACGTTTTTTGATTGAAAGAAAATAGAAATGAAGGGTAACTCAATGAGAACTGTGCAAAATAAAACCGCAGTGTTATGCTAACAGCAGTCATTCACAATAGAAAATGTACTAGTTAAGCTTCGGATTCCTCGGTTGTTGGTACCATATTATAGAGGTTGTAATACGATGGAGTATGATGTAACGGGAAGAAAAAAGCCATCTTGACGGTAATTAGTCGTGTAAAACTAGAGCCCTCTTTGTGTTGTGACAGTCTGAACGAATTTTATAATATTAAAGACAAAATGTTTAACCCTAAACTAATTCATGCTAATTTTTTGCAACGCCAAGCCATTTCGGTGCGTGTGCAAGCATATTTTCCAAAATTCGCCAAATATAGTAATTATAAACCAATCTAAAAGTGTTCCATCGCTTTTTTGTAGAGAAAGGATCAAAGAATTTATATGCCAGTAAAAAAAATGATTGATGTAAAATTAACAAAGTTATTAGCTCAAGAAACAAAAAATGTTCAGTAACGAAAGGAAAAAGTTCAACCCTTGATTATACATACAGATATCCCACCTTATGGACTATATGGTGAGAGAATACGCCAGCGCATCCTGTCGTGAAACATTTGACGCTACTTGAACTTGTGCTACAATTTCACTAATAATGTGCTGCCCTCTAGCGTTTTAAATTTAGATTGCTTTTAGGAGCATTGCTTTTAACGAAAAGAGAGAGAGAGTAAATCGAGATAGAACTGACCTTGGAGCTTGAAGGTAACATACTACATCTACAGGAAGTAAACTTCCTGTAAGAAGTGGGGGAGGGGGAGTGTGAGGTCAGTTTGTTTATTTCTTAAAACTGAAAGCATTACATCTCTCCTTCGAAACCCAAATGACATTTTATCATGTCTATTTAAATTCTAAATATGTATCTGAAGAGAAACTGAATGTAGCATGCATATACGTATTTTGGTAGGACTAACTTTAACAAAATACATAATACCTAATTATGTTTTAATGTAACATTTGTAATTATTTACAAATTCAAAGACAATACTGTTATGAAAAACCGTTATAACAATAATATTTCAAACACATTAAATTTAAAATTAGGTATTAAACATAAGTTCAGTAAGAAAAGTTTTCCTTTCCTATTTAATTTCACAAATTTAAAAATTAAAATAAAGATAATTATTAATTGGTAGTAAAATATTTTTTGTGATTAAAAGTTGCTAAGATTTTTTTTCAGAATTGACCGATTATATCTATCAGATTACCAATATTCGTAATTTACTACTAGGAGATAACCCTGCGTGCTCCGCACGCCAACCCCCGATGGAACCTTCTAAAAACATATGTTATGTTTTGTTTTATTTATAATAAAGGTGTAGGATTAATTTACCTCAAAATTAAGATGGTAAATCCTGTTAAATGTTAAAATCAAATTATTTCGTATATTTTATAACAACAGTTATAATAAAGGTTAAAAGAACCAGTATGTCTCAGGTGTAGGCTTACACTTAATCAAAAACCTAACCAAAAAGTTACTGTACTCTATCAATTATTACCGTATATTATCAATAAATAGGTGCAGTGGCTCTTATGGTAAGACCCAAGGTCGGGAGCAGCAAATGAGCACCGATCATGGTCCCCATAACACGTTTTGGGGTGTCATTAAAATTCATATATATTTATATATGTATATATATATATGTGTTCGCACTCTAGCGGCCGCATTTTAAGTCCGATTTGGTTCAAAATTGGTACACATGTTTTTTGTCGGCGTCGCTCGGACGCGTTCGTTAGTCAAAAAATCCAACAACGGGAAGCACGTTTTTTGACCGGAAGTAACTATTTTTTTAGATTTTTCCTACGAGAATGAATTTGTTTTTGAGTTTTTTCTACAAATATAAAAGTAAGTTGTTATTCTGAACATTTTGTTTTTTTACGCGACCTTATAACTTGTTTGGTTCCCCCAAAATCGATCAAAACGTAAAATACCATACAAATACCCGGTCCAAAGCCATGTGGTGGATTTTACCGTGGGGTTGGCGTGCGAAGCACGCAATGCATTTTGCATTGAAGATACTCCCAATACGGGGATGGTGTGCGAAGTACGCAATGCTTTGGGTATTGAAGATACTCCCAATATGCGGAATGGCGTGCAAACCATTTTGCAGTTATTCAGCACCGTCGTGAGTAGACCTATTTCCCAAATTTTTGGTTGAAGACCTAAAACATAGGCCTATAAATTTAGTTTTGGAAGTTCGCTCAACTCACGTCCTCGGTTCCGCTGCGTGGTCGAATTATTTATTTTTAATTAGGATATAACATTCCTTAAAGCAAGTTTTTATTGGTTTGTGTGTGTTGAAACATGTGTTGGTTCAGTATAGGCCTAACTTAAAATATGGATTTTGTACTAAAAGTGGACATCCGAATCAATTATATTACCGGTATCTGTTATTTAAAAATCATGATTTACCTCCACGAAAGCAGCTGGATTAGTTTATTTCTTATTATAAACAGCTGTTTTGTATAGAAATAGGTTTTAAATTCGTTCCATGTTAATCTTGTGGGGAAACCCCGACCTTTGAGATTAGCTCACGCCATTAAGGATAAGAATTTTTGACATCTAAAACCTTATTGCAAAACTTCGAGATAAGACGAATTTTTTGACAACTCAAACATTAAATTTGGTCCAGAAATAAGGGAGGAGTTGTGTTCACAAAAATCTGCTTCACGTATTATATATAAAAATATGCACTCTTAGCTTCCCTAATGCAGTTATTAGGACATTATTAATAGTTGGAATTTTTTTAACATGAAACAGGCACAAATGAAGATTAAGCATTAGTGTAATTACATTATTACTTAATTTCCTTTCTTATATGATTCAGGCCTTTTTGAAAATATGAGTTGTAGTTAAATTTAGTTGGTACAGTATCTGCAATAATAAGCCGTTATAAAAAAATGATTTAATAGTATATTTCATCACTAGGACCGAAAGTGATGCTTTTCGATACGAGCTCAAGTTTAATGACAAAGGCGAAGCCGAAGTCGGAAAATGAGCGAGGATCGAAAAGCCACTTTTGGCCCGTGTGACGAACGATACTTTTAATCACACTGTGATTAATAGTATTAATAATAAATTTCATATATTTTTTTTCAAAATAACCTATCGTTTGTCAATAACATTTCTGGAGTACAATGACAACATAGTTTACGTTTACAGCACTAACTAAATTATTGAGAGCAGCTGATTTTAATATCAGTAGCGATATAAATAAAAACCTTCCTTAATTCTAAGAATTTATAGACATTGATTTTTCAGGAAAAGTTTATCTTGTCTTTGGTGTTTTATTCTGTCATTAATATTTAATAGACACAATGCACTACTACCGATACAGGTACATGAATAAACGTAGGCTACTGATGTACTTTTTTAAATAATAAGTTAAAAGTTTATTTATGTAATACTTGTAAATATTATCAATATGTAGTTTTTATTGTTCCTCATGTTTTTTTTTTTGACTTCTTTTCTGTACATATTTTTGTTTACGCCTAATAATATTTGGCTTTTTAATGTACAAAGAATACAAATATAAAAAAATGAAGTCTGTAATATTTCATGTACTGTACATCTTATTGTGTTTAATCTAGAGCTGCTTAAATAGCTTACTTTACACATTTTTGTTATAGGTGGCTCTTAATGAGTTGGGTTTGTAAAAAATGTTACGAAGTAAAAAAAGTAACAAATCAACAAAAACAACATGAATAACTTTTGATATAATTTTAATTTTATCTTCTGCACTTCGACGATTATGCTCTCAGAAACGGAGTAGCCTTCTTAGTCGATCAAAATAGTCTTCAAAAAGGGCTAGAATTGGAAAGTTTTGGTGTAATTGTTTTTAGTGGGTTAATTTATGTTTTTTGGGTGGCTGAACACGAATTTGAAATTGAGTCCAAGAAAATTGTTCCGGCAAATATGAGAAATCAACATAAAACCACTAAAAATCACTAGTGTTTTTAGTTTCGGCTTATAAATTGCAAATTAGCTTATGCGTTTTAGGTAAAAGTGATCATATATATTAAAATAAAGACAAGACAATTTCCAGAGTTAAATAATCGGTTAAAGTTAAAAGTTCTTTTCCCACGGAATGAAGGGAAGGGACTCTATTACCAGCATTTACAAAAATCGAGAGTTTGCCGGCTATTTCATTTTTTGAACTATTGTCGGTTGTCGGTCACCGGTCGGTGCTATAAAGGTTAACGTTTGGTGCAGGGGGCAGGCCTAGTGGCGGCAGTGCAGTGGTTGGTCAAGATCCCTCCCTTTCAAGACGAGAATGAAACGTGCTAAGTTTAAATATTTTAGCACTGACCGCTGCCGCCATGTCAGTGCTGCCAACCTACCCGGTGTCCATCGCACACTTATAACACTTTTTCAGACTGACAGGACTGGAGAACAGTTGGCAGCACTGGCTCCCCCACTACAGTGTTTAAAAAACGAGCGGGTAGCCACCGCGGTCGACCGCTAGAGCATAAACGAGGCCTTATATACTGTCTTATATATTACTAATATTACAATTAATGAAAGTAAAATAGACAAACGACACAAAAAATGGTATTGATAATAATTTAAGTAGGCCTACTCGGTCAGATTTAATTCAGTTATAAATGATTTATAGACGATATAAATCATTTCGTTTATCATGGAATAGGATATTGTTAACTAGCCGAAAAAGGAAACGATAAGCCTATACTGCAATATGTTTCGAAAACGGAACAGATATTTGTATTATAACACGGTAATGTTTTCGTTAAGTGCTTTGATTTTGTTTGCTTTTATATTGTTAACCTAACTTAAAAATGTGATGTGTTGAAAAGATATCTCCCGAGGTCGGCTGTTTAAATAAGTTGAAAATAAAAAAGTATTAGGGTAAAATTAATATCTGGAAATATGTATCAATAGGTTTGTAACCTAAAACAAACAACAACAGAAAAGTGCACGATTAAATATAACGATAAAATGAAATAGATTTTTCATAGTTGTTTGATAATAATTAGGCTACATTTTCTTTCATTTAAAACAAACCGCACGAAAATCAGCCCGGTAGATCTCCAGAAATAGTTATCAATAGGGTCACCAAACGTTTAAGTCTATGCTGAATTATTATATAAGATAAGATTTATTGTTTCTACATTTTTTTATTACTTCAAATTGTTGCAATAGTAATGAATAATGGATGTAAATTCATTCAAGAGACATGTGTTGATTCAGACCAGGCTTAATCTTAAATTGTGTTGTTGTAGGCACGCTCTCCTTAAAACGAAGAACTAAACCGAAAACGAACCATTGTTAATAATTTACAATATTTCCTCCGATGTAGAACTGAACAAAATTGAATCGAACTTATTATTGAACTAGCTGACCCGTACGGCGTTGCCCGTGGTGGTTGGTATTTTCTGTCTTTTTAACGTAATTGTATTCTTTTTAAGTGTTCAGTCAGTGAGTGGTATTTGGCTTATATATATATATATATAGATCTTAAATAATAAAAGCACTATTGTCATAATAATAAAAGATCTGAAATTATGATTTTATTAAATTTGATCCCCCCCCCAAACCCCTCCTAAAATTTCCAAACCCTTTCTTAGTAAGCACTTATGGCCCTAGAGGAAGCTACATACCAAATTTCATTCCAATCC
>JAGFPH010000350.1:500856-524008 GCA_018207615.1 Philaenus spumarius
GGTAGTTTTGGAGAAATCGTGATTTAGTAATTTTTACCCCCCAAAACTCCCCTAAAATTTTGAATTTTTTCAAACTCTTTCTTAGTGAGCACCTATGGCCCTAGAGGAAGCTACATACCAAATTTCATTTCAATCCGTTCTGTAGTTTTTGAGAAATCGTGATGAGTGAGTCAGTGGTATTTCGCTTTTATATATATAGATAGAAGATATTCAGTTACGGTAATAAGTTTTAAGGAATGTAAAGGTGAAAACACACTGAACTCATGTCATCTCATGTCACGGGCTAAAAGTGTGGGATGTTTTGTTTTGAATGGTATTTCAATGGACTAGAATTAATTACATTGTTGTCATCTCACATCACGGGCATAACGTCACGGATTTCACTCGTGAACTCACATAATAAAGATCTCTGCCCACACACTTTCGGGAGACGTGAGCTCACGTATTTTCCAAATCATTTCAGTTCAGTTAAACTATTTTGCAATAATTCAAAATCATTAACATAATAATTCGAAAAAAACATTAGGCTTATTTTGTAAAAATTGGTATGCATATAATAGGGTAAGAGATACAGTTATTGGCCCTTTAAGGGAAGTACCTGTATTAAAATAACTCTGCACTCTTTGTATGCTTGTTTTTTTATATTTTCAAGATATGATTTGTGTAGGAGACTCCTTTAGAATTGCAGGTGTAACATAAAAAGTAAATTTAAGAAATTGCAATACATATATTAAAATTTAAAAAAGCAAAAATGATCAAAACGTAGTTATTGGCACCTTGTGTATAGCTATTGGCATTGTGTGACACAGTTACTGGCACCTCATATTTGTTTATACTCATTTATTTGTCTAAAACTTTTAATTTTAAAATAAAACATGTGTAATAATAACAAAAAAAGAATACTTAGGCTAACCATCCTATTGATGGTAGATTATTAAAGCTAATTAAATTAATTAAAACTATTTTTGATTGGAAATACTGTGTGTACACAAACATGATAACATTCATTATTAAATCCATAAGCAACCTGCATTTCTAATTTAATGTACCAACCTGTAAATAAAAAGTCAGAACATTTTAGTACACATCATTTTAAAGTTAAGGTTATTTTTTTAAGACTTTGTATATTATATTGTAATGATTTTGTAATATTTGTATACAATGACTTTGTGTATATTTGTACTTAATAATATCAATAGCTTGATAACTGTATTTTATAAAATACATCTACAGATTTAATTTAAATTACAAAAATGTCACATATTAAACAAACTCAAAGTAATGGCAATTTACTGTCTAGTGACGGTAAGTCGACTATAGCTCATTCTAGTCGTCAACAAAATAACCATTTTTAAAATTTCAAGTTCAGCGCATCCTGTTGTCAAACATTTGACACTACTTGAACTTGTGCTTCAAAATCTCTCACAAAAGAATGCATTAGGTGGCCTATCTAGAACATCCATAATTAAAGGTTCAACTTTAAGCCTTCATAACAAGTAGTAAACATTTTTTGTAATTTTTTCAAAATGTAAAAAAGAATCTTATTTAGTTCTAAATAGAACTGCATAAAAATAATTTGGTCAACAATATTAAAAAAAAATTAAAAATCTACGGAATTTTAATCTATCCAAACAAATAACAACTTTTTCCCTCAAATTTCTAAAACACTGAAAGAAAAAAATTAGATTTTAAACTTCCTAGTCTGACCTTAAGTTTTAAAGATTATTAGCTTATGCCACTTACCTCTAAGGTAATAAATAAAGCAAAGACGATCCCACTTGCAGTGTACAAAAGGCATTGGTTTAACAGTAAGCCTGGAATATAAGTAGCCAGTGCTAATAGATGGAAGTATTTACGAACAATTGTAGACGCTTTCTTTTTACCTCTGACTTGTAGAGCGACTGCGATAACGGCAAGTCCACTGAACAACACCCAAACCAATATTAGTTTAATCTGTAAACAAAAAACATTTAATTAAGCAAATCAATATTCTGTACAAGATGTTTAGCGTGTGAACATTTTTTATATTATGGACAATTCCCAAGGTACAACATTTTTAGTTTTTAGCCAATTATTCGGTTATCTTTTAAATTAAAGAAATAATAAAAACCGTTACGTTTGTCATTAAAAAAGGAAATTTTTTGTTTCTAGAATTTTTGAAGTGAAAACTTCTTTAGGCACTTTGTGCACCCCGTAAGAAAGCATTTGCGGGTGAGGAAAAAAGTATGAAATCGCGACACCGCCACCGCGAGTATATATATATACTGTGGTATATACATTTGCGGGTGAGGAAAAAAGTATGAAATCGCGACACCGCCAACGCCACCGCGAGTATATGTATATACTGTGGTAAATTCTGAAATGTAATATTTTTCTTTTATGTAATATAACTGAAATAATTATCTATAGTATTTTATATTGATAAATAAAACAATTTGTGGTACATTATTTCCTAAACATTACAAAAATTTTAAAAACGCAGAACGCGTGGTTAATGAAGTTTTTTGTTATTTTAGAATACAGGGCACATTACATTTTAAATTTTTTTATCACTATTATTTTTGTCATTTCATTTTTTCATGTAAAATAGAACATAACTGTTACTTATTGATAAATAACTAAAAATATTTTTAAAATAAGACCTCGTAAAAATATTTCTCAGCAATGCCAAAATTGAGCGATCAAAGCTAAAGGAGTTTTCACTTCTACCGGCAGTCCCCCGACTGCATGTTTTTTTTAAAGTTAGCGGTTTTCCCGATACTTAACATACAAAATTTTAAACGGCCGCCATTTGGAAAATATATTAAAAAACGTTTTGGTTTTTTGTACATAGAGTAGTTAAAGGAAGTCATACCAAATATATATCAAAAACTTTCGTTCGATATATTTTTTATATCTACAGACATTAAGTATTTTGTACAAAAAACAAATTGGTGGATAACTGGAAAACAAAGCTTTCCGAACATTTGTTTATATACAAACTTTTTTTCTTTATTTTCACTAGTAGAACACGTCCGGAAAGTTTCTCCATTTCTTCCTGAATCACCCTGCGTATTAGCTTCACTCTTTCACTGGATAACGAGAGTTGATTTATACTCTCGAAACATTGTGTATTATTTTCATTTATACTCAAACTAGCAGGTCCGATCTGGCTTTGCTCGGATGGACAAATCAAAGTTAAATGTATTTTAACAAAAAATATATTATATCAATAAATATATTACACTATGTATTTCTTATGGGGATTTTTAGTAACTTTGACCCCCCAATCCTCCCATTTTGAATTTATTAAAATCCTTTCTTTGCGAGTACCTAGGGCCCTAGACAAAGCTACATATCAAATTTCATTCCAATCCATTCGGTGGTTTTGGAGAAATCGTGATTTAGTAACTCTGGCCCCCCAAACCCTTCCTAAGATTTCAAATTTTTTGAAACCCTTGCTTATCAGCACCTACGGCCCTAGAAGAAGCTACATACCACAGAGAAGAAAAATACAGAGGAAACATCTAAGCGTACGCGAATTGGGTGTCTAGCACTCGACACTGGTATCTACATTAGTAGTTCCCAGAGTCGCCATGAGAGGGCAGCATCGTCGCTGGCCCCTCCCCTACCCCCCCTCGCCTCCTGCTGCTAGCCCCTCGTCCCCTCCAGCACCGCGCGACACTCGCCTGACTCAAGGTTGTTAATGTACTCTAACAACCTTGCGCCCGACTCCCTGGCTGTCCTCGCTGCTACAATAAGTAATTGTAAAGGAAACTTGTCACAAACATGTTCTGTATTTGATTGTCATGTAGCAATAAATGTAAAACACTTGAACAATAGTACAAAATAAGTTAAATGGATTATCAAAGTAAATCAATAAATGTTTTAATTATACTTTAATTAAAACTCTTAAATCCTTATAATAGTTGCGGGAAATGATATTAATTTTAGTACACAGGATTATAAAAGAAAATATGATGCAGTTGAACGTGTTTAATCTCTTGGTAGGAATGATAAAATGGTTTACAATTACTGTAATTCATAGACTATAAAAAATACTGTAGCCTACTCTACTTAAACATAATAATTTGGTCATTTCATAATATAAAGACGATAACAAATTACCACATTATACAATCCTAATTATCCTACATTTACTAAGTACAGTAATGCAAAAAACTAAACCTTCTTTAAAATTTTTATAAAAGGTTTTCTACTTTGAACAATAGGCTAGAATATTACAAATACACAGATAAACTTGGTAAAACTAATAAAATCTTGTAAAACAATGAGTGAATATGTGCTCTTACAATAAATCCAATGTTAATGCTATATAAAAAATATATTAAATATAAGTTTTCCATATATATACGTAACTTAAATATTAACTATTTAGAAAACTAACATAGGCTAGCATTAAAGAACAACAAATGAATAATTAACGACTAAACTCATAATATTTACATTGATTTACATATCCAAGGGTGTGCAATGTTAATAGGTACTTTTCCATTACGTTCAATTCAAAAGACCACTGATTTGAACAAACAGCATATCTTAAATAAATTTACATATCAACTGAAGTAACTAGATTTACAAATACCCTACATTTACTAAGTACAGTAATGTAAAAAAACTAACCCTTCTTTAAAAAGTAACTTATAAAAGGTTTTCTACTTTAAACAATAGGCTAGAATATTACAAATACACAGATAAGCTTCGTAACCAAAAAACTCATAGAACCTTGTAAAACAATGAGTGAATAGGCCTATGTGCTCTTACAATAAATCCAATGTTAATGCTATATTAAATATAAGTTTTCCATATACAGGGTGTTTACTGAAAACCCTTCAGGACTTTGGGATATGATTCCTCATACAAAAAGTAAGAAAAAAGTTAATATAAACATAGGTCCGAAAACGCTTCGTTTTCCAGATATCCGCCATTTTGTTTTCTGTACAAAATAATTCATATCTAGAGAACGGTTTGACTGATTGAGTTCAAACTTGGTATGAAGTTTAACCTGACAATGATATACCTCAAGAAAATAAACGATTAAATCCAATCATGAGTTTCAAAATGGTGGCTGTTTGAAAATTACAAACCTAAATTACTCCAAAACCGTACATTTTAACGAAAAATATCAAGACACCTTTTTTGTAGCCCTTTTGATTCCCCATCGGATGGTGTAACTGACAAAACAATCGAATGAAGGATAATAGCTAAGTTAAAAGGTAATGACAACAAATGTCCATACAATATTGTAGTAATTACTGTGTTGGTATAGGATGCCGGGTTGAACAAACCAATTAGTACACATAACTTAACTGTTATCCTTCATCCGATTGTTTTGACAGTTACACCATCCGATAGGAAATCAAAAGGGCTACAAAAAAGGTGTCTTGACATTTTTCGTTAAAATGTACGGTTTTGGAGTAATTTAGGTTTGTAATTTTCAAACAGCCACCATTTTGAAACTCATGATTGGATTTAATCGTTTATTTTCTTGAGGTATATCATTGTTAGGTTAAACTTCATACCAAGTTTGAACGCAAACAGTCAAACCGTTCTCTACATATGAATTATTTTGTACACAAAACAAAATGGCGGATATCTGGAAAACGAAGCGTTTTCGGACCTATGTTTATAGGAACATTTTTCTTACTTTTTGTATGAGGAATCATATCCCAAAGTCCTGAAGGATTTTTAGTAAACACCCTGTGTTTATGTGTTTGTGTTCTACCCCCCCCCCCCTTAATTTTGTATTCAATAAAACAGTTCTTTTTTAAGTGCCTACTCACTAAAATTAGAAATACAGCTAAAAACAAATAATTGGCCCTACGGCAGAAATCACAGAAAAGGGAAATCTCATTCATATAGGCCTATGTAGAGTTGGCTCATTCTAAATTGGCTGAATTTTAATATATCGAATTCAAACTTGACATAGAAGTTAAAATATATATTTTAAAAATTTATACTGAGTCTGAGCTTGTTATCTTGAAAATGATCTGATCTAGAGCCATTTGACTTATCAATGGGTTTCTCGATTTTAGGAGTACCAGACCCACCAACTCATTTTAAAC
Organism: Philaenus spumarius; assembly: GCA_018207615.1. Lineage (NCBI taxonomy): Eukaryota > Metazoa > Arthropoda > Insecta > Hemiptera > Aphrophoridae > Philaenus > Philaenus spumarius. Next base: position 506,922 of record JAGFPH010000350.1, read on the forward strand.
ACCTCCAGTTTAGAAAATTTTCAAAATATAAACCTAAAAGTTTTTTACAAGTTAAAAATTTAAATTCAAACAAGATAAATGAGTATAATTTTTTTTTATTATTTACTTTCAAGAGCACAAGTAACTTAAAAAAGTATAATGTTGGACCTTTTTAAATTTTGCATCAACACGCTTGAGTTGATCGGCTGCAGATTAGTCAATCTTTTAAATATAGTTTTTAAAATAGGTATAGCAAAAACCAATTGTGTTTGTAACTTATGTACCAATTTTTAAATCGATATGTTCAAAAATGTCGAAAATGGATTCCAACGAATCCAAAGGTGTTGTAGTTAAAACGAGATAGGTAAAACAGTAGACTATATTCAAGAGCCTTGTTTTTAAAAAGAACTGAAAAAATAGTTCATACTTACTGAGAATAATACTACCGTAGTGTATTCAACTTGAAAAACAAATTTGATGTTGATATTCTAAAAAATTACGAAACTGGAATAGCGAAAGGGCTACAGCGTTCGGTAAGCAAAAAATCGGGAGGTTCGTTGATAAATCTGATGGCTCTAGCTCATCAAATTTTTAAGATACCAACTTGAGTCTTGGTATATAAGTTAAAAATAAGCTTTTCACTTGCTAATTCGATATATTACAAAATGGCCAACTTAGATTTGCTATACGTATGGACGGAAATGATCGTATAAAGACACATTCATTAATAATTATGCGTTCATAAATTTGATGGCCTATTTAGTTTAAAATTATCGTAGATGTATAATTTTTGTATATTATATTTATACATATATTGTTTATGTATATTTTAAATTTCATACAAAGTGGATGATTATCTTTAGAGAAAATTGATTTTTAAGACAATTTAATCGAGACTGATTATATGCTAATACGCTGGTCTTCGAAATTGTATTATTTTGAATATAAAAAAGTTGAATTCTTAGAGAAAACGGCAGCCATTTTGAATCCGCCATGTTGAATTTTCATATTTTATATGAATCAGTTCCTCCTAAAAACCCCCAAATAACCAGTTTTCTTTTTCTTTGAGACGCATTTTTTTTATTGGAATATATATATTTGGGCAATTTGTTAGATGATTATTATGTGTTATAAAAAAAAACATGACATCGTAAAGCTGACACTTTCCTCTTGAAAACGCCCTATTACAACTATTTATTTAATACATTATAACTGTGCAATAGTTTATAATGTACTGGGCCGCGCTTAAAGAAATAGGTCTTCAGCCGTGCGGCCGAGTAGTGCTGCTGCGAAATAATACTTGCTTAATCGATTTTTTTCCAGACAAACCATTTCTCGGACGAAAAAATACAAAAGATCTTTTTTTTTTAAAAATACTTCCGCTACACGGTGGTATTTTTATTTTTATTTATTTTCATCCTAGCTCGAAATATTAAGGAATTTCGAGAAAAAAATGTTTTTCGATTTTTTTTTTTGACTTTGGGAAATCGAAAGACTGGTAAACTTTTTTTTATATTAATCTACATACTTTAAGGTACTTATAAAAAAAATCTGCCGTATTGCAAATTACTGGTAGTTGTGACCTACACCGACTGGGCTATGTAGGCTACATTTTATTTTTAAGCCGTCTTAAATATAAATAGTAAATTAGGATTAAATTTGAGATTTATTTGAATTACTTTTGATAAACAAAACAACTTTAAACTACAATTTTATTGATATTTTACTTTGCGATTTATATGAAGTGAAGATTAAATTTGAACATGATATGTATTTACTGACTTTGTCTACAGTTTGTAAGTTATATATTTATTTTGTAGTTGTCTTCCATATAAATTGTCAACTAGGTTAAATTTGATATGTAATTACAGTACTGCGTTTAATATAGACTATACTTTTATTACTTTATTATTGACACTTTACTTTGAGATTATTTTATCATGGAGTGTCCTATAATATGAACTTTTTTTTAAATATATGTAACTATAGGTTACTGACTTTATAATCGTGATTATTTTGTGATGGAGTGTCATATAATATGAAGGCCTACTTTTTTTTAAGCACAGAGAATAATGGATCCATTTACCATTAATCTCTGTGCTTTGGCAATATTATTATGTTTCTTCTTTTGTATTATCATTTAAACATTTCATCACTTTCAATTGTTAAAGTTTTATTTTATAAATAATCTTTATTAATGGGTTATCTAACCATGTTGGTTAAAGGGTTTTTCAGAATGACAACATAACATTATTTACCTACTTAATTGTTATTATACATTTTTTTACAAACTAGATTTTGTTTATATTGCCTAAACCTAGGGTTATACATGACATTTTAATCAGCTGTTCAATAATTTATATTAATATCTAACCCATTTGTATAACCCATTTCATAAGATTTTAATAATATTCAAAAATTTCTAAGCTACCTTAGATCACAAAATGTTTGTAATAAAAAAACTGTCAAGTATTTACTTCAGTAAGTCAGTGAATAAAAATCAGGAATTAAATTATTCGATAAACATTTGTACAAAACATACTCTAATAAGTTTAAAATGTTTAAAACTTGTATCGGTTCAGTTAAAGTTGGTTCAAGAATCTTTTATTAGCTTATAACTTATTCAAAAAGTATGTCTCATTTAAAAACATAAGTTTGAATTAAATTATAATACAAATAAAACAATTTATCTTAGTAAATAGACTATTCTGTACTTAATTTCTACGGAAATTATTTCCCGTAATGAAAATAGGCTTTTTTGTTACATTTACACTTATAACAGAAGAGTAAACGTTGAATTCCCAACTAACCCAACTTGCAGTCTAAACGAGGCGGGGAAGTGGGACATTTCCCCCGCTACCATCACATCCTTCCCCGCTCGTCTCTCTCTTGCAACGTGCATTAGGACATCCTAGCGCGGCCACCGGACTAGATCGGAACTACAACTAGAGCGTACGATCCCGCCGTTTAAATGTTTCCTCTGTATATTCCTTCTCTGTGTACATACCAAATTTCATCCAACCCATTCGGTGTTTTTTTTAGTAACTTTACCCCCCCTCCCCCCAAACCCCTTTCGAATGTTTTGAAAACCTTTCTTAGAGAGCACCTACGGCCCTAGAGGAAGCTAAATACCAAATTTCATTCCAATCCGTTCAGTAGTTTTTGAGAAATCGTGATTAGTAACTTTGATCACCCCACACCCCCCTAAAATTTTGAATTTTTTGATAACCTTTCTTAGTGAGCACCTATGGCCCTAGAGGAAGCTGCATACCAAATTTTGTTCCAATCCGTTCAGTAGTTTTTGAGAAATCGTAATCAGTGAGTCAGTGGATTTGGCTTTTATATATGTGAGGCGAAAAGCAAAAAGGGACCTCATTTCGGCAACTTCTGGATTTTAGTTTTTGATAATATTGAATTAAGCTTTAAACAACAAACAATTTAGTGCAAAAATCATATCTCTATGATTTTTTTTGTTTAAGTTACGGATTTTTTTATTTTATACAGTGAAAATGGGCATTTTGAAAAAACGCAATTGAAATATTCAAAGTACCTAACACAAAATCTTTATTTATAACATTTAAGAAATGAAATTTGGGTAAAAATTAGCTTAAAACATCCTCTAAAAAATAACATAAAAAAGTCTGTCATAAACATCCATCTTCATTACTTAAGTGGAACGTTTTCGACGCTTCGTCAAAGGTCCTGGGACAGGTTGAGGGTCGTCAGGGTTACTGCTGCCAGCTTCATCGATGTTTTGGGGATCATGAAAATGGCGTTATTGTTTGGACAATACATTAACTTATCAAACTTATTAATGTAATAATTAATAATAGTTATCAATAGTTAATTATACAACAATCTTAGCTTTAAATACGTAGTATAGGTGTGTTAGTACAACTACTAAGAGTAAGTTGGTTTTTAAACCTGTAAAGAAAAGGTAACTGAAGTCAGGACAGGGATTTTTATAACCAGAAAACGTTCTCATTTTACAACAAACTTGTAGTAGTTCACTTTGTCACCACTAGAATTCATTAGATAGTAGTTTATATAGTATTGCCTTGTTATCTGATGTGTTTGAGAAAAGAGACCTGTTCGCGGCCCATGTTATTTTCCCATAAGAGGTCCCTTTTCCCAAGCTATGTTAATGAATTTGTTTAGTGTTTTATCGTTACAACAGTTTTGTAATAAATTACAACTGGTAAAGGACAAAATGAAGCATATTAAACCGCAAACAACAGAAAATCAATATTTTTGACCTCATTCGATGAAACTGCTTGTGCTGAAATTTTCAGTTTGCAGCGATGAGGTCCCTTTTTGCTTTTCGCCTCACATTTATAGATAAAGGGAAATGACTGAACAAATAATTTTAAATTCCATTGTAATTGTATTCTTTGCATTTTCCAGAATTTAAAGTCAATCTAACCATACTTACAGTAAACATATCTTGAGTGCAGAGAACTAACAGCCACAGTACGGGACTTTGCTGCAAGAAGTAGTAATGCAGCAACAGAGCTACCAATGTTAGTAAGCCAGCTGATAATTTGTAGAAGTTTGTAGACTTGCGTAGTTGTGGATAAGTGTATGAAGCGATGCATAGTGCTGAGATTCCTATTAGGCCTACCTTCAAACATACAAACTTTATGTAATAGTAAACAAAAAAATTTTTTCAAGATTTTACCTGCAGTACTTTTGGAAATTGAAAGAGGGATTGGGTTTTTCAGTAATGTTTTTAACTCTTTGAGCTCTGATTCCTTAATACATATGTCGGCATGTCTCCCTGGGGGTTTTGTAGTAGGTATTTCACGAGAATTAGGTGTATTTAATTTTGTTAATAGTATAACATATTATATCATTTTACGATTTTAAAAGCATGAGCTTTAAGAAAATGTATATACTTCAAAAGTTTATGTGCCAAATAAAATGTTACCATAGGCTTAAAAATTATGAAAAATAGTAAAAGTAAAAAATAGCAACATAGTCCTTTAGTTTAGGTAGTTGCCTTTAGTATGAAACATTTTGAAGCAAACTGGTTCACAAAGTGGCAATGTGCAATCTGGACACCACCTGGAGGTTTCCTCTCTTCCAGATTTGCCAATTTCTTCTTTAGGTTTTTCAGAACATACTTTACATGTCTTTTCTCTGTTTAGTGTTAAAGGATATTTTTTGAATTTACCAACACTAAAATTAACACATACAAAATATTAAAGTAACTTTTGTATCAATTATACACCACTGATTTATAACAAAAGTTTAGAAAAATATCATCAGAACTAACGACAACACACATCGCATTACATCGCTAAGCAGACAATGTCGAATGCTAACAGCTGATTAGACGCGATTGTAGTACAACATTTAATACATACATTTAGCAGGAATTTTCAATTCACATTAGATCCCATTCTAAACAAACACAACTATTCTATAGCGTACAAAAATGTCAACAACTTGGGATTTATTTTGCGTAATTCCCACAAGACCGATGACACCTATAAAAGCAGCGGTGTGTATAAACTTAATTGTGGCGAATGTGACATGTTTTACATCGGTCAAACGGGAAGAACGTTCAAAGATAGGTATAGAGAACATTTACCCAAACGTACTCTTAACCAAACGTCCACGTATGCTGAACATTTGATTGACTCAAATCATTTGACCAATGGTATAAACAAAGACATGGAGATTCTAAGGAAATGCGCCAGACATTATAATAGATTTAAATACACCGGCAAGTTATGCAACCAACCATACAGTGCAATGACGGTCTATCCGGTTCTTTCCAGTTCGCGTTTGAGACGACCCGCAAGTACTTGTGTGGAAAGCTATGTCCCATTTTAATTATTTAACGACCCTTTAATGGTGAATATTACGTGTTTATACTTTGTGTTGTGTAGTGTTTTGTGTCATGTGATCATCGTCTGAAATGTTCGTCTTCGACAATGACAGAGGTATGTGTCGAAACTAGTAAGACCCAGCAGCAGTAGAGGGGAAATTAACAGGACCATTTGAAGGTTGGTAAATTAATTAAAAAAATTTACAATAATGGTCCAGGAAGTAGGAGTCACAATAATTAATTAAATAACTAATAAACATGATGAGAATGATGTATGCCGAATGAACTGTGCTATGGAAATAAAATCGAAGCCCGACCTATTCTCTGGCTCCGGGTTCAAAGTGTTAAAAATAATTTGAAAACTAAATATCACAAAATTCTAATATAAATCTGATAACCCTTAATAAAACCATTTTAAACGATGCCTCACACGACGGCATTATAAAATGTTTATTTTTTGGTGTATTGAACTTTGGCCCTATAAAATTCAGTAGAGTATTTTTACAATTTATTGAGTTCAAATCAATGGAATATTCGTGAGTTAGCATGGTTTAGAAATATGATAAATTGCATTGTCAAAACTTTTAGCTGCATTTTCAAGGCCAGTGGGCACAGATGTAGGTTATATACATAATTATACAAAGTCATCATTCAGTCATTAATACATAATACTAATTAATTGGTCATCATTCACTAAACATACTAGATTCAGATTGCAAGTTGGAAGTAAAGTCTAAGTACCAAATCTAAGCTAGTTTTAGAAATGCAGAATAAGGACTTCTGGCGAGATTCAATGTACAGGATGCAAATTTTGGCAATCTCTTAGGAAAAGGCTCACGCCACATGGTTTCTTTTCTGTATACGGGAGGTAGATTACTTGTTCCAAAATATAATTTAAATAACATAGTTGCAAAAATCGTAAATAATTTAAGAAATTTCTCTTTTATTTTCCCCAGAACCCTTGCCATTGTAGGCCATCCTCACAGCTCCGGAGTTGAAGAGGATCCTAGGGACTTTTTGTCAGATGAACCACTCTGTCACAACTGGTGTCAGAACTAGCGCCACACTTCAACAACAATAAAGAGACTGACAAACAGATGAGTGATACTATTAGAGTTCAATGTATAGTGTGAAGCCCAAATACCATTTTAAGTTTAAGTTCAAATTTAATCTTTAATTCATTCACAATTTAAATTAGATAAAACTAAAATAATTTAATGTGATTTAAAAGTTAAACAATTAAAATCTTACAGTAGAAAATCAAATTACATGGCTACAAGGGCAGAATCAACCCTTAACGTTTTCTTATTTCCTAAATTGTTTTAACCTTATTTCACGATTATTATTACTACACCTACTTACTTGTAAAATACTCATTGCGATTGCCATGCATTCCCTTGGTGGAGATACGAGTGAGGTTAGGTTAGCCAATGAAGCGACAACAAAAAGAATTGCACTCTGGACAACAGTCGCAGCTTCACCAAATGAAAAACTTTGAGGACAAGTTTGTAACGTAAATAAGAGCAGACGGTTGTAGCCGAAGCTGCTCAAAACTCCGAAGCCTAAACTCATTATAATACCTAGAACAATTACCACTGAAACTAATTCAAGGATTGACTGAGACTATCAATTAGATTTGGAAATAAAATTAATCCTTCAATATATTTCTACTATTTTTATTTATTCAAGAGAGGAATATGATTTGCCTTTTCTCATCAATTTTATGACAATGTTGTAGACATAAAACAAATGGTAGGCCTACATAGTTTAGGAGAGTTTTTTTTATACACCTTGAAATACAAGAAAAACTTTCTCCTTTAGTAATATTGGGACAAGGGCCTTTAATATTTATTTATTTATCAACAGACATTTAATTATACAAAATGATTACAAATAATTAAGATAGTTTTAAAATATGATTAACAATTCAAAGATTAATAACAAGGTAAAAGATAAGTACAGTATTAAAATTAGATTATGTCCTTGTTTGTATTTCTGGTCATAAATGATATGAATAAAGAAATAGTTTTCATCATATTATTCAAAATTTAAATTTAAAGTTTTGTAACTTACCCCCATGTGAAAAATATATAAGCAGTAGTGTTGTGATAGCAGAGTTGAGAGCGCAACATATCGTACGTAGTCTGGTAGTGTAATTAATAAAATATATAAAAGTTGTAGAGCTAATCAAGAGTCCACAACTGACACAAACAGCAGTTTTGTACACATCACTGCAATTAGGATGTTTCCAGAAACCTAGTAGTACTGCGATTGGCAGAAGCAAACTTAACCATATCCCTGGACCTGCATTATTCCTGCCAATAAGAAAAAATAATTATCTGTAAAACATTGGGCCTTTCAAACTGAAATAATTGAATATTTTGTTACAAGATGTTGCTGTTTAGTAACTTTAATAAAATTCAAATGTTTAATAATTATAGATTTTTGGTACATTTTTAGTATATAGGCTATACTAGGCAATTTGTTCTATCAGACTAGGTTGTCACCTAAATCCAAACCTGAGCCAAAAGTATCTTATAAACTCCAGGCACAGTAGGCCTATGTTTCCAGTTTGAAATAGCATTAGGTGAAGATGTGGCGCAAGTTTACTATTCAACACTAGGCTAACCTATGGCAACAGAAATGCAAGAATAATGATTTTAAAAAATCTAAAAAGTTCTAACCTATAGTATTTAGTCACAGTAGTATGTTTATCTGTATCAACATTTAACAGTAGAATATAAAACAACGTTGTCGTCTGCAAAAATACTAGGCTAGGGTCGAATAGTAAATTTACGCCGAAGACTTTTTTTCAGAAAGTAAGAAGTGCTACCAACTTAATAGATGTTTAGATCAGGTTTATTTTATTTTGGTTTAGTTGCAACTTAGACAAGATAAAAGAAGTACAGTAGACTCCCGATTATCCGCGATAATGGGTGGCTGAACTTCCGTGTATAATCGAAATCGTGGATAATCCAAAACTAACCTAAAATGCCCTAGAAATAGTTCAAAATGACCGTAAAACTAAAATAAGTGCTTAATTAATCTTCACAAAAGGTTCAGGTAATTACAATAATTGTAATTAAAATTAATTATTAATTTTAATATGTACACTATTATGTACCTTTATATGTTGGAAAAATTACATAGTTTCACACACACTATTTACATATTTACAAAGAACAAAAACAAAACAAACATAGTCCAGTACATAACTACTACAGTACTACTGTTATCAAAATGCACTTTTACGTATGTAATTTGTATTTTTTTGGTGATCTCGGCATATTTTGGCGATCGCGGTTAAGCCACAACGCGGGTAATCCACTCGTGGATAATCGGGGTTCTACTGTAGTGGTATTCTAAAATGTTGCCCAAATACATTACTCACAATTTAAAGAAAATATTCAATTTTGTTTTTGATACACTTAATTTATTACCTGACTTTGATCTCACTGTCTGCTAGGTAAACTTCAATATTTGTATTTAAATCGTAAATAATATTGGTATACTGTTTCTTCATTTTTGTTGATGAAATGACACGTTTGATAAAACTATTAGGCCTAATAGTTAATCAAACTGATCTTTGAACTTTATTTTTCAATAAAGAAAAGTAGAGGCCTAAGTTAATACATTTAAAAAAATGTTTGGCCTCTTTAATTACTTAAAACATAATGGGCCAATTAATTAACTTAGTTTATTTTAATTGCATACTATTCATTTACATCGTTTTTAAAATTATAGGAAGATTTTTTATGTTTGTAAAATAAATAGATTGTAGAAGGTACATTTATAAGATTTAACTGACATATATTTATCTTCAAAATAAAAGTTTCATAATTAATTTGTATTATAAATAATATATATTTTGAGTTTAACTACGCAATCAATTGAACATATAAAAGATTTAAGTAAAAGTAATAATGAATTAAATTCAAAACTAGGTAAGTACACAAATACTGTATACACCACAAAACAAATGACAACATGCCTACAGCTGACTGCGTTTAACCCCTTTTTGTTCAAACATATGGTAAAGAAATATTTTAACATCTGGCCACGACGACGTTCTATTATTACTATTACATAGATTTAACTTCGTAAAACATAGTTTTTACATTACTCATATTTATTCTTTAAAATTAAACAACTTTCATATAAAAATATAGATAGTAAATTGTGATATTTAAAAAATACGTCCATAGGTAAAAAAGTATACCTATGGTATACTTCTTATTCTTATGCTTTTAATAAATATGTGTACGATTGTAAGATGTACTATCAATCGTGTGATTGTATAGGCATTGAAGTGAAAGCATTTAATAATAAATTATTCAAAATGGCGATACTGCTGAAGTTTAGAACGTAATTGTACTATTTTTGTTGATTATTGTTAAGTGCGAAGAAGTTTATTTAGTGCGTTAGATTTTAATTTTACAATGTGCTCTTTTTTAAGTTATAGTTTTAACAGTGTTAGTTAAAAAAAGGTAAAGGAATGTTTAGTTTGTGCGCATTGACAAGCTGGTAGGCCTAGGCCTTGAAACTGAGCTATTTTTGTTTGTGAATTAAAGCCTAACCTAACCATTCTCACAATGATACGGATTTAAGTTCTTTAAACAGTTGTAAAGTTACAACATACTTATTACTTGTTTGTGGATATGGATGACCGTAGAGTAGCTGATTATTTCGTCGTCGCTGGATTACCAGATAAGCTGGAACCTGTTGATGAATTTTCAAAAGATGGGACATATCTTAAACCAAGTTATAACCAAGCACCAATAACTGATATAACTGTTATATTTCCATCCTTCGATGAAATTGTACCGCCTGAATATGAAGTTATAAAATCAACTCCTACAGGTAAAATTATAAAACTGCAATACAGAACACAATTATTTCTTATAGAAGACCTAGGCCTAGGTAGATCTTAGTAATTTAAGCTCATGTGCTTATTCTATTTAGACCTAGCACATAATATATATAAGCTATTACAGCTTTATAATGCTTTAAGTAATGCTTTGGTGATGGATTAACACTTAACTTAAAAGTTAAAAAAACCTAGGTTAAAAACAACCAAAACTCATAATTAGAATGTTGTACAAGTACAATACAGTAAAGCATAATATTTTAAAAAAACGTAATTGTGTGCTTAAGACCGCACGGGAGAAATGTAAACTTTTTAACACAACTTTCGAAATGAGGAAGCATAGGTAAATGTCCATTTCAGAGCTATTACTATTTAAACTGTATATTGTATAAACATCAACAGATTAAGCCTATGACGTTGGACAATCTGTTACGCTTTTATACTCACTCAAATATACTAGCCTAAATTAGCAATGCAATTGTGGCCTATCGGCTAAAAGGCGATAGTCTATGGTGATGGACTCTTCTGGTTCGAATCTCGGTAAGACCAAAACTTTTTACAAACAGATGGAATAGAGCGTTTCACTTTAGGAGCTTTTCACAAAATGTATTGTGAAACGCGTGTGATGGTAAAATTGGATTCACCCCCAGTAACAATAACACTGTAGGCCTATACTCTGCTTTACAAACATGGGCGCAAATTCACTATCCGACCCTACGCCAACAGAAATGCAAGAATAGTTTTAAAAAATAGTCTGAAGATCTAACTTATAGTCTTTAATCACAGGGTATTTGTTTACTTTAACTTGTCAATCAAAACTACTATAAACACACAAACCTGAACTTTTTTCTTAATAAATATAGTATTTATACACTTCACTGATGCCGGGAAACCAATATTTAACCATCTTCAACACGTACAACATTAAAAACATTAAAAAATTTGAAATAAAAAGTTCCTTATGGAGAATTACATTGTAAAGTGCCGACATGTTTTTCTCACCGATCTACCAGCGTTGCCGGATTGTTCTTGTTGTTTTGAAACGAACAATTTAGGCAATTCATTCGAATTATAAATAATGTGATAATACGACGAAATATTATAATTATACAAATATTATAATCATACTGTTATCGGAAAAATACTGTGACTAAACAGTTTAGGTAAGTCCTCTAGTTGTTTTTTTTATTCTAATTATATAAAGTGATAATACGACGAAATATTATAATTAAACAAATATTATAATCATACTGTTATCGGAAAAATACTGTGACTAAACAGTTTAGGTAAGTCCTCTAGTTTTTTTTTTATTCTAATTATATAAAGTGATAATACGACGAAATATTATAATTATACAAATATTATAATCATACTGTTATCGGAAAAATACTGTGACTAAACAGTTTAGGTAAGTCCTCTAGTTTTTTTTTATTTTAATTATATAATATATAGAAACGTAAATAGTATGTATAAATAGTTACCTCATGTACATATCTATACGCAAGGTTACTAGATATTAAAGGTTACCTCATAGTCGTTTAAATATATAATTGGAACCTCCACTTTTTTGAAATTCTGGAATGAGGCAACCTTTACTATCTAGTGTCCTTGATTTATTCACACCTTATTCAGTACAACAACCTATTGTTCAATTTGGCAACGTTGATACATTTCCATTTTAAATACGCACTTATAGTGTAGTTTCTATTGTTCGATGTGTTTGTTTTGGTAAAATACATTTTGTTACATTATTTTCAAATTTTTTTGCTTTGTTGATACTTTTGGGGTTAATATTGTTTACTTTATTTAATTCTTACATGTTTGGTGTATGTGAAGTGATTTATTTTGTTATAATTACGTCAAATATCGCGGAAAAGTCGAAACTTAACCTATACAATTTCAAGTTTTATTTCTTTCATAACTCCTACAAATATTATTTGCCGGGCAAATTTTTGTTGTTTCTACCATCAGTTAGGTGTGTTCTTTCATGTTATATCAAATTCCCTTAGAAATCGATTGACAAGTTAAAGTAAATTTTTACCAATCACAGTATGTTTACCTGTATTCAACATTTAACAGTAGAATGTAAATCAAGGTCGTCTGCAAAAATATCAGCCGAGAGTCGTGTAGTAAATGTATGCCCAAACGTGTAGACCTAATATACAAACTTTTTGGACGTGGTGTGCCTATAGCTAATTTGAATTATCAGTTAGTTGTAAGACCTAAACTTAGAAAAATTATTTATTATAGGCCTAGGTGATTATTTCATAGGCCTATTTATAGGTTTAATGGTTTCTGACGTAGACCTATAGAACCTGTATCATGTTCAAACAATGCCTGGCAAACTTTTAGTTGGCGCAAGTTTACATTACAACAATATTGCTGCAGATAAGTGCCAGTGTATATGCAAGAAAATTATCTGTACGAAATTGTAGTGTTCAATACTATTTCTAAACGTCCTAAATAAATGAAACAGTAAATATGTTTAGCAAAATTTAATGTATTTAAGTTAATTATAAACAGAAAAAACACTTTAAACTCAAGTCACAACTTATTTAGGCTAATTCGGGAAATATTAGTCGTACATTTTCCCATTAGTGACATCGGACTGCGCATACAAACATAAAATAAACATGATTGCCTACCCCACTATTCCTACAACTTAACATCACTTAATAAAATGCATATATTGTTATAGGCTATATAACAAAACAGGAACACACAATTTTCACTTTATAAAATAAATAGCTAGCTCTGTAATAATAGCTTAAACACTAAATGTTTACCGTAGGTTACTTTACAACAAACTACAGATATTGTATATAAATCGATGATCACGATTCGATGAGTATAACAAGGGCTTAGATGAATTCTTTGAATTAAGGAAAATAAAAACCTGAAGTTCTAACGTATAGTCTCCAGTCACAATATGATCCCACTTTGTAAATATATAAGTTCGTATCATCAATTAGGCCTAATGTTTTGTGTAGCAGAAATGGGCGTAAGTTTACTATTCAACCATAGCCTAATAATTTTGCAGATGTTGTTTAACATTCTTCTACTGTTAAATGTTGAATACAGGTAAACATTTGACACAGATAGCCTACGCACTGTGACTAAATACTGTAGGTTAGAACCTTTTAGGTTTTTTTAAAATTATTCTTGCATTTCTGTTGCCGTAGGTTAGCCTAGAGTCGAATGATAAACTTACGACTAGAAATGAAAGCATTAAAAAAAAAAAATTGTTTACTTTGACTGCCCCAGCCTCAATAGCGTTCAAACTTTGTTTATACATTATTTACGTGCTAAACACAATTAATTTAGCAATATTAAAGCCTGCACGACATAGTATATAGTCGACTTAACAACATAAGTTAGGTTAGGTTTAAGTTAATTCTCTTCATACTGCGAATATTCGATAAACTTAATTAGGCCTAACGTAAACTTGCAACCGTTACAGACTACAGAATCACATTCCGAACCGCTAGCCATCACTATCTCAATTGATTGAGCGGAGCCGTTATCAGTTTGAACTGTGACAATTTCCTTATCATTAACTTACTTTTCTTCTTCAAATGCAGTGAGCGAGGTCTAATATTGCTTGTTTATTCATGTTCACTACCCATATAAGACGTCACAGAAGTTTGGACACTATTAGGGCTGGGGCTGTCAAAGTAAACTATTACCCCTTAATTTCTAACTTATAGTCTTTAGTCACAGTAGACCTACTTTCAACATTCAATAAGTTAGTAGAATGTGCTTAGGTTGGCACCACTACTCTACTTCATAAAGAAATTGTTGTCATCTGCAAACTAATGGTTTAGCCAGTGTGTTTAATGACTGCCAAGGCCCTGAGTTTCATTAAAAAAAAAAACTGTTTAAATATAGCCTAATCTATAGCACAGTGGCGATAATGGTTAATACATCGTTAAAAGTCCGATCAAAATGTGGTAATTATTACTTAGGATGAAATTGCTAGGCTATATTTCCACAAACAAATATATCCTACTCACTTTCCTTCATTATAATATAGGCTAGTTTATGACTGTGAACATATAGTTTAAAGATGCAGTAGGCCTATGTTTCTATCCTTGACTCAATATAAACTAACTGTAGGCTACAATATTGGCCTAGTTGACTTGCGTTTCAAAGTGTTTTAAAGTTAGTTGATGATTATTTTCAATAGATAACACGGGTAACACTAGTTGCTTTCCTCTTTATTTAGGTAACGATTTTATTTTACGAATTATGATTTTAATTGGAGTTTTTAGGTAAATATGCTGTAAGATAACAGAGATATAGAGGAAAGTATTTTAATTGGACAAGAAATATTTTATATCTTAGAGCATTATGACCTTTGCATCTACTGCTCAATTGCTTGTTTCGTTTGTTGCTGTTTTGACAGGTCGTTTCAGTGGAATAGTTGCGCTCGAGAAATTTTGATAAAATAAAACTTTGAACACAGAATCTGACAACTAATATGTTTATTAATTCAAACATGTTTCAACGATCTTCAGCCATCTTCAGTGATGTACGAGCTACAATAATCAAACTATAACTAACTAAATTATAAGTTGCCGCAGAAAAGTTTTTAACCCAAAAAATTCATAACTTTGCATTTAAATTTTTAATGTGACTAAATATTTAATTTGAACCCTCTGTATTTCTGACATAATAATATACTATATATATATCCCTTTTGAATTTTTTTGTGTGTGTTATTACTCATAATTTAGCTATTTTTTTACATATTATCATAATAGCCCCAAGTTTTTGAGTATATCACATTAGCCCCGGTTGACCCTATACACATTTAACAGTAGAATGTAAAAAATGTTGAATACAGGTAAACATACTGTGACTAAATACTATAGGTTAGAACCTTTTAGTTTTTTTTATTATTCTTGCATGAGCGAGGTCTAATATTGCTTGTTTATTCATGTTCAGCACGTAAATAATTTATAAAAAAAGTTTGGACGCTAGCCTATTGGGGCTGGGGCAGTCAAAGTAAACAATTCAATTCAATTCAACAAATCAATTTATTAAATTATAAAAGTAACAATATTTTGTGTTTGTTCAATCTTGTTAATTCCGTTTAACTGTAGGCTAAACATATTTAACATAGGCCTACTATTGTAAAGTACTTATCCCTTCTAACAAAAGGAAAAAACTATAATTTTGCGTTAAGTTTTAGTAGTAATGCTGTTTAATAAAAACAACTATGTGCATAGAACAAGACTGCATCTTAATAATGTAGATAATTTATCACAATCCTTGTCTTCTTTGTCTAATACTATTATTATATAGTAAAGTAGCTAAGTGATCATCATACACAGAGATAAAATATTGTTCAGATACAATATGTATTGTTCATCTGGTAATACTGTCCTATAGGCCTACCCATATGTACAGAAAAATTGCAACGTAGCCTATAATAACTTTTGGAGAGTTAACCAACATAAATTGCGTATATGGAATATATATCGTTGAATTTGCCATTTCTTGCCCATATAGCGAAAATACCTTGTATTTCTCAGCAATCCTTGTTTTTAGTGTCGCAACATGCTTCACAGACAGCATTTTTAGGCCGACACTTAACACAAAACAAATTAATAAATGGGAACCTAAACAAACATATAGAAAATAATATACCGGGTGATCCATAAAGGTCCCACCCCTCTTTAATTTTTGAACGACTGTAAATTTTGATGAAATTTGGTATGTAGGTGTAGTTCTGGAATATCTCCAGGCGTTTTTTTCAAATTTTTGATTTTTAAGGGGAAAATCGCCAAAAAACGAGAAAAATCTAAATTTTTCAAAAACGGCTCTAACAATTTTGATAAAATTTGGCTTATTTGAAGCCCTTAATGTACCCTACCATATGCAAAAAACCGCATTTTTCTAAAAATTCTCGTTCAGGTAATAATAACTGATTTTTGGGGGGTTTGGCCAAAAAGAGGGTTGTTTTTCAAAATCTTTTTTCGTGCATCTATACAGGCCTAATTGACATATTTGGTGCAAATTTGTTCGAAATCGATCGAATAGTTTAAACAATAATAATATAATCTATATATATATATAAAAGCCAAATTCACTGACTCACTGATCACGATTTCTCAAATACTACTAAACGGATCAGAACAAAATTTGGTTGTAGCTTCCTCAAGGGCCATAGTGCTCAATAAGAAAGGTTTTCAAAAAATTTGAAATTTTAGGGGGGGGTTCGTGGGGTCAAAGTTACTAAATCACGATTTCTCTAAAACTACTGAACGGATTGGAATAAAATTTAGTACGTAGCTTCCTCTAGGGCCATAGGTGCTCACTAAGAAAGGTTTTCAAAAAATTCTAAATTTTAGGGGGGTTTGGGGGGGGTCAAAGTTACTAAATAACGATTTCTCGAAAATTACT